>CABFVX010006686.1:0-33453 GCA_902151425.1 Timema shepardi
AAATGCCGCTATGATCTTGACAGATTAAAAAAAAGACAAAAAGAGAAAGAGTGACAGGCACCCAAAGCCCGCACTGTCGCGTGTGAGAGCCGACTCTACTACTTCTCAGGGTCCGGGATTAAATCCTCGGTCCCGGCACAGATTTATCTGATTGTCAAACCCTTCCTTCACCTCCGACAAGACGTGTATTAATCACAACTCGTGAATATGGGGAATGCCAGGCCTCCACCGTGGTTCGGATTCCACATTAAACTGTAGGTCCTCCCTTTCATTTCAAAATCACCCTAACATTACACATTAGTGTGAGTACAATACGAACGGGTAGTAAGACGCGGTGCTAATAATAAATGTGCAACTAAGCTAGACTAGGAATGGGTGGTATGTGTATGCGTCAGGTGTCAACACAAAACTGATGAGATAACTATATATGTATAAAACTAAAATAAATGCATCTACTTGATTAATTTTTTATTTATGTTGACCAAAAAAACATGCAAAAATATTAACTTTAACTCGCGTTTCCTTTAATCCCACCTTAAACGTGTTTAAAAAAGTAATTGTTGTTGAGAGTGCTAATTAGTAAAGATGGGACGCTCGAATCCTCGATTCTTTGAATCCTATATTAAACGAGAGATTAAAATTCTTAAAAGTATCAAAAAATTATCTCGAATAAAATTATGAAAAACCTTTCTCTTCAAATAGCCAACTTTCACTTAATTAAGGAAATTATATAGATGTGTGTATTGGAGGGAAAGAAAGGGGGGGAAATATTGTATGAATATAATTTAATTTACATACAAAGTGTTATCGTTGTTATTTAAGGCGTAATAGACATGACAAACAAAATCTGATCTACTAACGGAACAAGGCTTTACAAACTTTATTATTTGATTGAATTTTAAATATTTTTCACTTTACTTAAAACTGTAGCTCGCTTCAGTGACCAAACGCTGTGAGACTTCACTCTCATGTTAGACCATTCTGATTCTGACGGGGTGATCTGGGCTAGGATCCCGGTCGGCTCTACAGACAGTGATTTGTTTTTTTCAAATGGTGTCCCACTCTCCTTTCATGCAAATGCGGGTAGATTACATTTAAACAGCTTCCTTAATCATCCCTATCCATTAGAGTAGCTATCATCGTATAACCTGAACAGGTAGTAAAATGCGGCGATAAAAAAAAAACTAAAATGATACATTTTAAAAAAAAAATCGAGGATCGAAATAAAATTTAAGATCCGGATTCGAGACATACAGGATTCGACTCATCTCTATTAATGGCCCCACTTGGGCCGGGTGCCTGTGGAAAGTAAAATGGTGACTATTCTCTTGTTGATGGGAAAATTATTTGTGAGGCGCGTCTTAGAATATCACTGAACTGGAAAGGAATAATAAAGTTGCTACTCGCCTTCATGAAATATTCATTACGGTTGAATATAGAGTTCACACCGACACAGTTTCCCTTTCAATATGACTCAATCAAATTTAAATATATCATATATAAATAAAAATTAATTGAAAGTAGTTACTCTTGTAAATAACTCATATATATATATATCTAATATTTTAGTTATATATATATATATATATAATAATATATAATATATATACATACACTTAAACTTCTTTTGCAATTATTTAATAATAATCAATCACCTCTGGCAAGACATCTTGTGAATGTGAGGAATGCCAGGTCTCCACCGTGGTTCGGATTCCACGTTAAACTGTAGGTCCTCCAATACACATTAGCGTAAGTGCGTATAACCCGAACGGGTAGTAAGACGCGGTGCTAATAATAATAATAATAATAATAATAATAACATAACCTAAAATCATGTTATTTAATTATTTTTTTACATCATTATTAGTTTAATTTTTAATATATTTTATATTATCTTAGGGGTAAACACTAAGCTTTCTTATTTTCATTATGTTCATATTGTTATAAAGTATTATTATTATATTGAATCAAAAACATATTTGAGTAAGTTTTTAAAATTAATTAGAAAAATTTATTTTCACCAAAATTAATATAAATAAAATTTTGAAAACTTATTACTATTTGCAAAATGAAATATATTAACTTACTCGTATAAAGTGCTGTTAATCTCTTATATTAATATTTATTTATTTTCAAAATAGAGAAATATTTTACTGCAAATTAATATTTATTACGAACCAGTAATTTGCTATAATCGAGTAAATGTTCAAATCCATGGCAAATCACTCGATTATTTTATTTTTTAATTCCTTAGGTGATTCGTGGAATAAATTAAGTCTTCCTCAACACATATTAAATTAAATGTTCCTAAGATTTATCCCCATGAATGTTTTAAAAGTGTGAAATATCTTTCCTATTTTTTCCACACAAAATTATAGCCGACAAAATGTTGATAAAACCAGAGTAAATCAATTATCAAAGGTACGAGATGAATAAAAATTTGTTAATATGATTGGTAAAAAACTTTTTATTTTAAGTAGTAAATATCTCAAAATTTCATTATTTTGTTCCTTGAACGATTACAGAAAAATAATAATTTAAATAATTGATCAACAATTTAAATTCTATTAATAACTTACTATATTATTCCCATTATAATCTGACACTTAACTCGGTCGGTAGCGTGTCTGTCTACTGAGCTAAGTGTCCCGGCTTCAATTCCCGGCTTGGCCGAAAATTGTATCATTGGTGAAATGTGGGTTTACCCTTTCACAGTAAAGAATTAACGGCCGGGGACTGGATGTTGTGCCTGTCGCGGTCTTAAGATAGATTATATGGAATATGAAGCTACGACAGGCCTAGCAACCCGGTAGAGAAAAATATAGGCTTTAACCAAAAAAACTGACCTTAGGCCATAGGCTATAAACAGTATGTATGTAAAAATATTATTTACACTATAAACGTCAGTAGTGTTTTTAGAACCTTTGTTTAAACTTTTTGAAAATAAATCACTTGAAAATATTAGTGTTAGAGAATATAGAATTTTAATACACTTCTAAAAACCTAGTTATATACTGCAATATTTTCAGATATTCCAAGAGTTAACTTTACACTAGATAATACCACACAAATAAAACGGATAAATATAGCAGGCCCTCCATTATTTGACACTAACGACTCTTCTATAAGTCAATTGACAGAGTGTACCGTAACTTGAGGGACTCACTTCAGTGGTGGACAGGAGATATTAAAATCGTGAGAAAAGTTAATACACATGTGTCCCATTTGACCTTGTTTCCTATCTATAGTCCTTTTCATACTCCAGTAATGTGGAGCTACTTAATATTATAAGAAGTGCTTGAAATGGTCATCTTCTACCTGAATGCGAGCATTGCAATTTAATAATTTAATGTGTTATTGAAAGTGTGTGGCATTCTACAACCTGACGTTTGCAAGCTTTCATTCAGACCGAAGGTGGCCGTTTTGAGAACTTCTGATAATGTTGAGCTGCTCCACATTACTGGAATACAAACATGACTATAGCTTGAAAACAAGAGCAAATGGGGCACATGTCTATATTAACTTTTTCATTGTTTTTGTGTCTTTAGGAATGAATACGCTAGAGGATGTTCGATTAAGTTGTGTTTCCTAACTGCTTCAAGATAAAATATTCTTCATATTTTTAATGTGCTTTAAAAGCTTGATAGAGCGCTCTGACTATACCTTGTAAACCTTAAGACGTTCTAGTCTATTTTTTTTTTAACTTCCTCACCATCTGCCTTCGCTTGAGCGAAAGCTCAATCGGAACCCGAGTAATCGTTGTCAATTTTTGGTCTCTCCGCCACGTCTTACAACCCGTCCAGGCTGTTCACATTTGAACTACGCTAAGTGAGGTAAGGATAAGGAAGGAGTAATTTAGAGGTCATTTACCTGTTATTTAAATAGAGGGTGAATGAGAAAAAAATTGAGGGTTCTCAATACACCCATCCGGGATTCTAACCCCCACCCACTCAACATCACCATTATCGACAAACCAGGCAAGACAAGGCTTAATGTTTATCCCTCGTGCTCACCGATACGAATAGCTTTTTTTTTTAAAAGCACCACGTCTTACTACCCATTTGGGTTATACACCTATAAATTAATTACTATTGTCGGGGATGAGGAAGGTTGAATTTGTTGGAAGTGTATCCACATTTACGTGTAGAGAAGGGAGAAAATCATTTAAGGAAAACCGGCCTCAATAAACCCGACCGGGATTGAATCTCAATCTCCCCGTCGTCGGCAGTCGGTTCTATTGCAAGAGTGACGCCTTAGACCATGCAGCCACTGAAGTGGGTAGTTATTACTGTTAAGGTGTCTGGTGAGCACGTGATAATAATGTGGTGTCAGGAGGATGAACACCTGTATTGATTGAGAAGTCTACCGCCTCACATAACTTCACCCTTCTTTCTCCCCACCTTCATCAACTGAGCACTGACCCACTGACTACGCAGGAAGGAGGTGGCGCTGCGTGGCGGTGGGGTCTAACATCTTCACTCACTTAAGTGGGGGAAAGGAGGGGAGAGGTCACCCGACATCTTGGCAGGGCGGCCAAACAGGATAACCCCGTCGTGGAGGAGAAACCATCACGTGCCTCAATTCAATCCTTTTTGGAGTTTACAATTCGTTCTCCCACTCAGAGAAAAAACATGAATGGGATACAATTTACTTTAGGCGAAAACAAGCAGTTTTGTGAGGACGAACTAGAAGGGCTTTTGTTTCTTTACAATTCAAACGTATTGTTATTAACATAACAGTAGTTTAGCTATATGTTAATGGTATGTGCTTATACATTGAACTTAATTCGAATCAGTTACGTTTTTTATTCAGAATATTAATCATGGTTCCACGGTATTTTATTATTATTTAGTTTACTTTTATATATTAGAATCTTTTGTGAAAAAAATATTAAATTTACCAGTGTAGCTGGATACTTGTGTTGTTCTAGGATTGCAAACCTTTATGAATCAACCCTTTTAAATATTGTCTTTACCCTTGACCCAATTGATACTAGCCACATATAGTTATATAGTCAGACACTCTCTCTCTACCTCAGTCGATAGCGTGTTTGCCTATTGATTTCCCAAGCCCTATTCCCGACATGGCCTTTTATTTTTTTTTTCAAAAGGTCAAGTTGGTGTTTTCTCTTTGATAATGATGAATTGAAACACGCGGTACATGTGCCATTTCTTTTCTAGGCTTTAGTTAGTCTGTAAGTCGTTTGCTGATATAATCACTTGGTTCAGAAAGCACACATAAATATATGTTATTAAATTTAAAAAATAACTAAATATATCCTAATCTATGAAAAAGTTAGTTTGAAAACAAATTATAGGCTATTTGTGTTGTTTCCAAAAAATTTGGCTCCCTTGGTCCCCAGAAATAAAATTATACCCTAATATACTAATTATGTTCTTAAGAAGAAATATACCATTTTTAATATTGTGGTGAAAATGGGTTATAAGTAATGTGTTTAATCTTTGGATAAATTTTAGCTATACTCATTTTCACTATTAGAAAGGAGAAATATAAGATTTTTGGATAAATTGTTTAACTTTTTCATTTTCTTTATTTAAAAATATGTTACCTTATTTCTAGCCAGTAACAGCAACAATGAAGAACCTTATGTAGAGAGAGGATTGATTACTAACTTTGATTATTATAATAAACAAATCTGCCAAAAATCATAAGTTTTTAATGAACACCACGTTATCCGGAAATGAAGCACAATGAAATGTAAACATTATAAACCACAGGTGCCTTGACAGGAGTATATTGTGTGAACCAATATCGGTAGTAATCCATAATTTTGTTAAAATGAAATCCACGTGTTCAAATAATAACATTCTGAAAAAGGGATGGACACCATAATATGGACCTTGATAATATTATATATTATTTTCACAGCCTGATTTTTGATGACCTGAAAGTGATCATAAATGACCTATGAAATGACCTAAACACTAAAATATGACTTCAAATTTTCAATTAAAAAACATAAAAGTATGAACAAAAACGTGTAATAAATACAAACAACTAAATCAAACACACACTTTACAAATTTATGATTGAGTATTGATACATTTATAAAATATGGATGGTATTTAAATCTACATATTTATTCAACATCAATGCTTTAAAATCACTCAGAAATGCACTTATGAACATTGTATGTGACAAAATAAAGAAGATGAAATGTCATCAAAATCTCGGCCTTGATTCTTTTTTAGCATCTACTACCCGTTCGAATTAAACGCCTATGTACTAACTATAATAATCGTTTAGGGATTAGGAAGGTTTAATTTATTGGAAGTGCACCCGCATTTGTGTGGAAGTAGAGTGAAAACCCATTTATGGCCAAAAACGTGCACCCGTTCTCCCTGTCTTTGGCAGTCTAGTCCAACACGAGAGTAGCGCGTTAGACCACGTGGACGCTGAAGCAAGTTCCTGATTATCATATAATGGTATAACTAACAACGATAACCATACTAATGTCCTCTAGTTTGATAATATTGAAGAACTATACATAAAAAAAAATTTAAACACTACATCTTACTATCCGTTCGGGCTATACGCTTATGTAATAATCACACAAATGATTTTAGGGATTGGGGAGGTTATATTTGTAGGAAGTGTACCCGCATTTGGGTGGAGAGGGAATGGAAAATCATTTAGGGAAAACCACCTTAAGTACACCTGACAGAGATTTGAACCTCAATCTCCCCATCATCGGCTGTCTAAACTACTACGAGAGTAGCGTTCAGACCATGTAGCCACCGAAGAGGGTTCAAGAAACTAATTAAAAGCCAACGTGAACGTTCCCTACCCCTCTTCCCCCTTCATGGTCTAATCTTGATGCTTTCACTCAATTCAATATTGAATTTCCGTCCTCGCAGCTCATATCTTCTCTCACTAATGGGATCCAACTATCGTCTTGTTACAAAGTGATAAATCGCTTTATCTCAGCTCTTTAAACAAAAACCAAAGTTTCGGTATTGATCGTATTCAAAGTAAACAGAGTATAATAAATCGCCCTCATTATCTGTACAATGACATGAGAACAACGGAGGTAACATTTTAAAAAAATCTCGAAAATAAAGTATAGGTCTAGTATTCTACAGGGTGTTCATGGGTTAAACGGCTACACTTTTGGAAGTGGTAGTGTATCAAAAACTAGCTCAAAAGTATTTAGGAGAATTGCTCGTTTTCACTTTCATTTCGCGCAAACAGCAAAAAAATAAATTAAAACTAATTAGGAAGGTATTAAATAAAATATTTTATTTATTTTGTTCAAATTGACAGCCTCCAGCATGGGGTCAAGTATTGCACCTATCAATGACAGAATGAGTGGCTGACCGACATTGTGCGACTGTTGTTTCTTTGCACCCTTGCGTTATCCTTTATCGTAATGATTGAAGGTAATTAACAGGTACTTGATACACTTTTTGTTTAAAAGATCCTCATACAAAAAAAATCAAATGGCGTTAAATCAGGTGAACGCAGAAGCCAGTCTCTAGCTCCAGCACGACCGATCCATCTTCCAGGAAAACTAATATTAATCCATTGTTGAAGACCTATGCAGAAAAACGAGTTTTAATTTATTTTTTTGCTGTTTTCGTGAAAAGGAAGCTAAAACGAGTAAATCTCCAAAAGACATTTTGAGTTAGTTTTTTGATCCACTAACCCTTCCTAAGGTTTACCCGTTTAACCCGGTAACACCCTCTATAGATTTTGAGGCTTTATTTTATTTTATTTTATTTGTTTGCATCACATCTTACAACTCAACTTAAATATCCACATTTTATTTCACAAATGGGGTAGGGATGAAGAATTCAGTTTTTAGAGTAAATGTACCCGCATTTGGAGAAAGAAGGGAAAACTATTTAGAAAAAAAAATACACCCTCAGAACATTTGGCCTGGATTAGAACCTTAGCCTTACCGTCACCCACCTCGGTTGTTGAATGGTCTCAAGGCATCACACTCGCATTAATCTGGACTTCCGATAAAGGGGAGACCAGTGTTTGGATCCCAGTTGGAGGGAAAGCCTACCGAGGGGGTTTTTCCTAAAGGATTTTTAACTTTACCTTCATGAAAATATTGGTACACTAGCTCTAAATTCAACCAACCTCATCCTTAACTCACTATCTTAACTAGTACATATGCTAATAACCCGAACGGTTAGTAAAAAGCGATGAGTAAAACAAAAAACACTTCCAGTCACCAGTAAACCAGACGAGATGAGCTTGACATTTAGTCCACGTGCCCACCAGTACAATTGGGCATTTTTAAGATAGTCTCCATACTCAATGAGTTTGGTGACCCTTGCCTTAAACCGGCGGTTCTCAAACTCTTTTTATATTGTACCCCTTGGCCATGACTAAAAGTTCATTGTACCCCCAAGATAAAACATTTCCAAATGACAGGTTTAAAAAAATATGACCACATATTAAATTAATCATTTTTTTAATCTATTGGGGAAAAAAATATCTGTAATCACAATATTTCAAATGTTACAAGGCTATTTAGAGAGAATCCTACATGTATAGGCTTAACAAGATCTCTTATTGAGAATCGTTATGATCAGTTAAAAACACGTGACTTTTTTTTTGTAAAAAGTCTGTAGAAAGTTGTATACATTTTTTTCGCAACTTCATCCAAAAATAAATAAAAAAAGTAAACCTAAACATTATATTTTCAAATCAATATTTTTAGTTGTAGTTCTGTAGCTGATATAATGAGTATGAATCCCAAAGATTTCCATGATAATGGTGTGTCTGAATGGCTTGGCACAACTTTTTGGTTGTCCAGTTGAAACTTTCAGGTGTACTGTTGGTAGTTCTCACTAAATGGTTTCCCGCTATCCCTCCACGTAAACGCTGAAACATTTCCTTACTCCTGGCTACCACATTATCTTCGTACAACGCCACCAAGGGTCCATGCTGGTATGGCAGATACCTACACCCGTACAAAAGGAATAAGAGCATCACTGGGTAACACGGGTTAGATAAATAAATGGTGACGGGAGGGGACTGGGGTTCGAATCCCTGTCATGCGTGTGTACTGAGGTCCGTTTTCACACTTATCCTCCGCGGGTTGTGCCCCGGACGGGTAATAAGAACACACCTTTCGTTATCTACTACCATAACAATGCGGGTACATTTATCACTTCGTATTCCCGCTCTACAAACTATGTATGGTTTTCCAGTTTCACTCCCACACAAATGCGCAAGTGGTATGGATGCTTTTTTAAGGTTTTTTATAATAAGTAGTTATCTACCTGCAGCAGTGGGCACACAGCCTAAATGTCAGACTCTTCTAGTTAGGGCTTTCCAAAGTCGGGTGGTGGAGGTTGGGTTCGAACCCCTGCTTAGGCTTTCTGATGGCAGGGCGTGAGGCTGGAGCTATAATACTTAGAGGAGTGGGGGTCCGATTCCTGGTAGGGTGTACTGAGGCTGATTTTCCACCCTCCCTTGGCGCAAATGCTGCTGCACTTAACAACGTACAGATTCTGGAAGGAATCGTTTGATTATATTAGCGATAAGGCCCACCTCGTTGGCGTGGTTAGCAAACGTGTTATTTCGTGTTGAGTTTGACTGCCGAGGACGGGGGGAGATCGATGTGCATATCTCTGTCGGGTGAACTAGGGGTGGTTTTCCACTTTCCCTCCACGAAAATGTGGATTCAACCTTCCCAATTCCTAATCCATTCGCATAATTTGGTCGGTTGGTAAGACGCGGCTCTAAATACCTATAAGCTTAGCTTAGTTGCTATTAGAAGGGAGGTAGGAGGGGATTAAATCCAGGTCAACAGTATCGCTTCTGGTTACAAACTCAGCTTTCACACAAGTGCAGGTACATTTTATATCTTCCTCAGCCGTGATATAACTTATGAATTTATGTAGCTTTATATTATTTCGTCAAAATATAGTTGCGAACATTAAATTATATTAACATAAACTCAAGCTACTCAATTAAATATTACTTATGAATTAATGTAAGAGTTAAATATTATTTCGACAAAAATAGAAACGAACATTAAATGATATTAAAATAAAACTTCTTGTTATTATAAGTGGCTCAAGAAATAAAACTGTTGTTTCTAAAATAACTAAAGTTTTTCACTTTATCTTGTGTTAGCAATCTACCGTAACAATTTATAAATAAAAATTAACGTTTGTGTCACACTGTGTGTGTTTGTGTGAGTGAACTTGCCACCTTATCTTAAACCAAATTTAGTTAATTTATAAACACTATCTCAACAGTGAAACTGTTTGCAATAGTATGCTTCTAGGGTTTTCTCAAACCAAATGCTGTTACACATTCTACCTGGACTTATTATATACAACGGAAAATCTGGTTGACCAGAAAAACCCTTTTTTTTCACTCTCGCAAATGCGGGGTGCACTCGAAAGGAAATCTTTGATTGGATGACCGTTCTAACAGACATTAGTGGTGCTAAAGATATCAAGGTTCAAATCCTCATGCCGTCTATATTTCAGCCTCATTTAATTCTGGTGGAGGGGGAGGGGTTGAAACCAAATCCCTACCGGGTAAACTATTGGTAGCTGTCCCTTCAGGTATAAATGCTGGAAGATTTTCTTAATAATCCCTACCACACCAACATTATATATATATATATATATATATTTTGTTATGGTTTTCTAGTCTCCCTTGCTCCACGTAAATGCCGAAACATTTATACCTCACTCCTCCACCAAAATTGGTGCATGGCTGATACCTACATCCAATCATGTCGACGGACGATACCACACAACCAATTTTAGTAGACTTTTGTGGTGGGGGATAGCGGCCCCTAACTGAGGATTCCAAGGCCCCTTATTGTGCATAATCAGAGATATGTAAATGCTTTCTAGTTTCAAGATCACTGGAGAAAACCCATTACCACATAGATAGGGTAGGGGAGTTAGTAGGGGTTGCGAAATCATTCAAGGTCATGTTCTGTCTCGACTTGTGTTGTCGAGGCACCAAACTGGCACCAGGGTTACGATGACGTTACCAGAAAAACCCACTACCACATAGATGGGGGAGGGAGGTGAAATGGGTCTTACGGCTGGGAACTATTTCTCACACTCTACGCTGAGCGGCCGTTGTGAGAGGTTCGTGCAGCACCCTCACTAGCGATGCCAACACACCGCGAGAGGAGTGCCCGACGCCGTGGACTGCATATTCCCGCTACCAATAACTAAAATAAACTCCAACGCCCATCCCTATCCTACCAGACATAAAAAAAACTAATTCACTTATTTAAAAAAACAATGAGCACACATAAAAAACAAATGGGACAGGAACAAACAAGTTTGAACAAGAATAAACCGATTAAAGAGGGTCAGCGGGAAGGGAAAGGAGTCAGAGGAGAGAGGGTCAGGAGGAGGGGAGAGGGAAAGCCAATCAGAGAGTGAGGGGGCGTGGTCACGTGACGACCTTTAGCCAATCACAAGCTGTTTTAAGCCACCACCCTAGCTGCTTACGTCGTATATTTTATTAATCCCCCCTATAATAATAATAATTGTCAGTTGAGATCCTCTGTCAAGCTAAAAATACCTCGAAAAGCATAAGTCCTAGTAGGAAGCTAAAATTTTGTAGGCAATTAGTTCTTACCCCAAAAAGATGTATGAATATAATTTATGCATGTTTAATATATCTAATATTGATTTTGGATGGTTTTAAGGATCGGAGTATAATGTTATGCACCGAGCTGTAACAGTAGTAATAGCTATTAATGTCACCTTGAAGGGTATGTTGGAAAACATAATTATATAATAACAGCTTATATTTGTATATTTAAGGAACTACATTTCATGAAAAGAGACGCAATTTTTCTGGTATAGGAGCCACACGTTTCCGACCCTTGATAGATATTCCATAGAAATAATGATGCGATGTTCACGTTCACATAATGCAAGTTCAAAATAAAAGTTAAATTTAGCCAACGTTATAGAAATCATAGAGAATATTATCATTATTATATTAGGCCTATATCCTTTCTCGATGATGCTATAAACCATCGTCACAAATACGACTGAAATATATAGCCTTGCTTAACCAGCTTTGTATTCAATGATTTATTTACATTACAAATAAATGCCACATTAAAAACATAAATTACGAGACACCTGTTTCTAAGAATTCAGCTGGCCATTGGGGGACATAGATAATCGGGCTCAAATATACTGAGTGTTGATAAATAAATTAGCCCATAAGTTTTAACACAAGATCTATTTAAAAATATAATCTAGAGCTAGGCCCCCCTTTCGCTCCCCAATGATTTCAAACAAGATTTGAATCTCAACTTCACTGTCACCGAAAAATTTCATATTTGCCTATATTGTAGTTTTCAATTATATTATTTGCAGATACTTAAAATACGTTTTAGTACATATTAAAAATAGATTTACTAGAGTAACTTCCTATAGATAATTTGATACTCATTTATAACGACGATAATATACCCTTGTTTTGAAAAAAATTTAACAGTCCCAACAATATTACCTTTCACTGAGGTCATTCGATCTGGGAGAAGAAAAAGGTTTTTTTTTACCCCAATCTATCATTCATAATTGATCATTTGTAATTAATTTTTAATAAATTGACTTTTTAACCTCTGTAACTGGTAAAAATAAAGCGTTAAACTTAACGTGTACTTACAACGAGAGAAAACAAAATACAGTTAGTATTGTTTTTATGTATTCTCACATTTTTATAAAATCGTGAACTTGCGCTATTTTATTTTATCAAACAGTTCATTTATAACCTCAATTACCCACTTCTAAATAGCTAATTTAATCATTTTAAAATGCTGAAGTCCATAAAAAAAGTTTTAAAAACACGTACTCCACAAAAAAGAGGTGCCTTAAAAAAGTGAGGGCACATGGACTATACTCTCTTAAAGCTGGCCCCGAGGGGAACCAACACAAAATTAATTATGGATACACATATTTTGTTGGTAGATTTTATTTGATCACAATTTAAAACAAGGGCGTTTTAACGTTTTAATCTATAGGTAGGATTAAAACCTCTCCCAATTAATTCGAATAAGATGTAATGTCTCTGATCTGACCCTAAAGAATATTTGAAAGCATTGACAATATTCTCCTCTTAATTTTTTATATATATATAATTTTTATTTGAATTTTATATTTTATTACTTGGCGCTTAAAGCACGTCGTCTTCTAAATTATTCAGACATGATCATTTCCACATTGTAACCAGGAAATTACTAGTTATTTCTTGTTAAGTTCACGGCCTGAAGTTAAGAGGCATCAGCTACTGTAACTAACTTCAGTGTGTGACGTAAAGTTGAGTAAAAATTGCAATGTAAAAGTCTTTTAAAATTTAACTTCCTGCTCTGGAATAACCTAGAACATCTTAGATGTTCAATTTGAGGCATTTTCTGGTTCTCGACCATTATGTATGCTTCTATACGTTTTCGCTACCTAAACATTCTGGTAAGTTCCATTGGGCTGAGTTATATGAAGGGCGGTGTAATCTCAGAGCTCACTCTGTGATGCCAGTCTTTGTCTCGGACGGACGTGTGTTAGGCACTCGTCTAGATTGTGTGTAACATGGTCATTTTTCTATCCAAGTATCAATAACTATCATTGAATAAACCAATATCAAACTTTATCTGACGTTAGTTCTTTCTATCATAAAAAGTGAGGCCCAATGTCGGGGAGTAATAACTATTTTATAACGTAACAAATGACGAAACAACCATAGGACAATTAAACAAGTAAAATTCCCGTAATGTTATAAATGACTTCCAAATGAGGGGCATTTATCATCAAAAATATTACGTAAGGTGGTAATTGGCGGCCCAACTGGACCAGCTATAAGAACATAGCAATTGGCGTCCAACTTGGGTCATAACAATTGGCGCCCAAACGAGGGTGCCCGTTATGAGAACGTAGCAAATGGCGCCCAAACCTGGGGCCATCTATAGTGGCGTAATAAAGATTTGAACTTTGACCTCACTGTTAGTGAAAAAAGTAAAATGTATTTTAGTTTTCTATGTCTTCATTAAACAATATATTACGTGTCCCAAAGTAGATAACAGTCTTTAAATAATTTGATTATAATTGGCTTATTTGGTCTTATTCTGAACCAATAGTATTTGGTTTGATTCACTGCGCGCTCGATAAGAATATCATTGATAAAATTGGGATTTTTCCTCTCGCAGTGATGATTCAAGAGCTGGTGGTCTCATGACTATTATGGAGCAAGCTAGTTTGTAATTCACGCTAAGATATAATTAGTCGGTTAATAAAGTGCACGTTATAATAAGTTGAAAATGTATGAAATAATATAAAATTCCTTCAATTAGTTTTTATTTTCATAAAGAAGAAATTCCCGAACTACAATGATTAATCCAACCCAGACAAGTTTATCTTAGTCACTGTGTAACTGAGTTAATTCCCTCCTCCCCCCCCCCCTTCCTACTAGAGAAAAGTTAGAGGGTAGCATTAAATGGAGAAGGGTGTATGCTAGCCGTCACTTATTGCAGATTAGTCAGGAACAAGTACATATTTCTTAGTACTCGATAAACATCTAAAGGCGGAATGAAAACAGCCACCAAGTGATGGGCACAATCGAGTAAAAATAATCGAATAACTCGATTGTTTTGTGTAATCGTGAGTACTCGAGTAACTTTACTCGGTCCTTGTTATTCCTTTATTTTCTCTTTGATTACCGGCTAAGTGAGAATTGACCTTGTTAGCTGGACTACTATTTACCATTATATTTCCATCTAAAAGGCATATTACCTTAGAGCTCATTTTTCATCAACAGTTTCTGCTGATACGCAAAAATGAACCTTTATGGACTAAATGTTGCACGTGCATTTTCAATACAAAATACTCGCAGATGTAAGGTACACAATCGAAAAGCATGCTAACTTCAGCACCTCGACAATCTTATTTCCACAGTCGCATAGATTAAACTAATTATAGTATTTCTTAGTTATTTTATTGATTATAATTTCTCCTTATTAAAATATTATTTATAAATTGAAACTAATTAGAGTAAGTTAGAAAATAGAAAAAAAACTCCTTTCACTTTAAAAAGGTGCAATTATTATCAATTTATTTAACATGAATGTACAAAGAAAAGTTCTTTTATTTAAAAGAGCACAACACATTTTTTTTTTTTGTTAGATACTTCTGAAAACTCATACTTTCATATTGAATGTACATGAAATGTGAAACCTGAAAATAAGGGGGTGAAGGTCGCTGTCAGTGTCGACTGTTCACTATAGGAAGAGATTATTGACATGTTATTAATGACAAATTCCATTGCAAGACTACCGAATAATGTTGTCCAACCGATTGCCACAGGACGATTCGAGTAAATGATTCGTTAAAAATTACTAGTCATTTTACTCGATTCTTTTTAAAGAGAATCAAGTAATTACTCGAGTCTTAGTATTACTCGATTGTTCCCATCGCTACAGCCACCCTCTAAAGAAAACTAACTCGCATTTACAATAATATTACCTGCCACTGTGGTCTTTCGGTCTTGGAGGGGTCGGAGGGGAGGTTAGTTCACCCCACTCTTATCATAATTGATCACTTAAGATTGAATATTTAGTGTCCATTTGTTCAACCACTGGAACACCCTTAGTAAGAAATTGCGTCAAATAAGAGACAAATATAAAATAATATGAAATTAAATTAATAAAAATTATATAACATTAATAATAGATTATAACATCCTTAATTCTACTGAGCAATTTCAAGCCTATAAAATATTAAAAATAAATAAAATTACAATTAATCATAAATGCTAAGCCCTTCATGATTTATTAATCAATAATAATAAATTATAAAATAAAATTATTAAAATAAATTAACTGAATTAAATTCACCTCTTAAAAAACTAAATACCTTAATAATCGAATGGTTTATCACCTATAATAATAAATTCAAAATAATGATTCAACAGTAATGGAAATAGTCGATAAGAGACATTTAATATCAACTTTGGCTTTCATCTAATGATGGTAATCTAATTCGTATTTTATTATACCTTTTATAGAAGAATATTCTTGTTTCTTTTAAGTTAGACAGTAAAAAATCGTGTTACCGTTATCATAACCATCGGCTATTAAAACCTTTCTGGTCACTGGGTGTGAGGAGCCGCCATGTTTTACATCTTGTTAGTACAAGCAAACTGCTGTTCTTACTTTGCAAAGTGTAATCCTATAACGGTGCTCGTTCACTCCAGTCTCCAGGAAAACAAATTCAAGGACGAACGTCTGGAAACTTCTTTGTAATTTATTTATTGATTACTTTCTCTTTTTTGGAGTGTTACGTTCGCTAGTAGGTGTTCTATAACCAATTTCCCGAGATCAAAGGAAATCCTTTGCGTTGAATTGATTTGGGGGTTGGATACATTCAGGGATAAAATGCACACACAATTATTTTACGGGTAGGTTATTTTTCATGGATTTCTGTGATATGATATGATATGATATATAGGTTTAACTTGATTATTAAAATAGCCCAATACCTAAGCTCTATCGGTAGCGTGTCTGTATATTAATCTAAGGATCCTGGGTTTGATTACTGGCATGCCCAAAAAATTTATCATTGGTGAAATGTGTATTTACGCTTTAACAGTGATGAATTAACGGCCTGGGTATGGGTTTTGTGTATGTTCTAGATTTACGTTAGTGAATATGTCTAGTGCTGTTATGATCAGTTGGTTCAGAAAGTGCACGTTAAACACTTCAGATAAACAATAAAAAAATTATAAAAGGTTTTAATTGGATCAAAATAGTGGGAAGGGCAACTAAGAAAATGCTCCACCATTCGTGTGTATATCTATAATGATAAACAACTTTAGTGGATAAATATGTGTTAATGTTGTGTAACTTCTCATTTATTAAATGATAAGCTTTATATTTTAATTTTGCATTTAAAAGATATTGCAAGATAAAGAGTTTAAAACCATTTAGGAAAAACACCCTCAGTTCGTCCGATTCGAACCTCAATCTCCTCGTCCTCAGCAGTCTAACTCAACACGAAACCAGTGCGTTAACTAACTACTCCACCGTGGCGGGCTAGTAATAATTAAAGGAACCATTTTTGTCTAGTATTTTATTCCTTTCATTTATTTGAGGTATTTATCGTGAACTTTCTGAACCGACTGATTACATCTACAAACTAGTTGTAAACTAACTTAAACCTAGATAAGACACAACATTCATCCCCCGGCCGTTAATTAATCACTGCGAAAGAGAAAATCCACACGTCACCAATTATATATTTTTTGACCATGCCAAGAATCGAAACTGGAACCACTATCTAAATAGGCCTAGGCTACCGACCAACCTATTGTCGGAACCTTTTTTTTTCAGTAAAATGTTGTTTTAAATGTATTTGTTTCCATTATAATCAATTAAATAATTATCCGCCTCGGTGGCGTAGTTGGCTAACGCGCTTGTCGTGTTGAGCTCGACTACTGAGGACGGGGAGATCAAGGTTCGAATCTCGGTCGGGTGAACTGGGGGTGGTTTTTCCTCAATGGTTTTCCACTCTCCTCCACGCAAATGCGGGTTCACTTCCTCTAATTCAACCTTCCCAATTCCTAATCCATTAGAGTAATTAGTACTTAAAGCGTATAACCCGAACGGGTAGTAAGACGCGGTGCTAAATTAATTAAATAATTAGGTCAAATATTTATCACGGTGGGTTTTGACCATAGGGATCCTTAATTCGACCCTGAATAACTGCACTTAAGATGGGTTTTCCCCACAATGCTGGTTTTTTTAATCGACGCTCTGTTCATCTTCAGCCTATTTCTTTAGATTATATGGTCCAATTCGATGATCGCTTGTAGTGGTTTTAGAGCGATCACGAATGATACGGTAATTATCTAAACACGTTTTACGAATTATTGTTCTTAATATGCAACTTATTTTTTATTTTCTGGTAACTATTGCTGCTAATATTTATTTTTTCACAAAATACAGAATTTGAACGAAATTATGTTAACATTCTTACCTAAATATAATTGTATGGAATATTAATAAATACGTCGTTATCGTCTTGTCTGGCTTATTATTATTATTATTATTATTATTATTATTATTATTATTATTGGCACCGCGTCTTACTATCCGTTCGGGTTATACGCACTTACGCTAATGTGTAATGGTAGGGTGATTGTGAGATGAAATGGAGGACCTACAGTTTAACGTGGAATCCGAACCACGGTGGAGGCCTGGTAGTCCACATATTCAAAAGTTGTAATTAATACACGTCTTGTCAGAGGTGAAGGAAGGGTTCGGCAACCAGATAAATCTGTGCCGGGACCGAGGATTGAACCCCGTACCCCCAGAACAAAAATCTGACACCTTACCCCTAGACCACCAGGTCACCTGTGTCTGGCTTATTGATGATGGGGAGGTCGGATTTTGAATGACTGCCTGATTTACTTCACGCAAATCCAGGTACATTTCCTTTAACTGCTACCTTCCTTATACCAATAGTGTTAATATCCGAACTGCCTGGATGTTTAAAAAGACGTGGAGTACGGATCAATATATGGAGTTTTATTAAATTGAGCAATAAAAAAATACTTTTTAGCACTGCGTCCTACCACCCATTCGACTTTTACGCCTATGCACTAGTTATACTAATTAAATAGGGATTAGGAAGGCTTAATTTAGATAAAATGCACCTCCATTAGCGTGGAGGGTGGAACACCATTTAGGAAAACCACCCTCAGTGCACCCGATCGGGATCGACCACCGATATTCCCATTTTTGACGGTCTAATCTACCACGAGAGTAGCGCGTTAGACCACTTGGCCACCGAAGTGGGTCATTCTTCTTATTAAATATGATATCATACCTACGGGAATCAGATAGTGTCTAAGAGTTTCTACCCTTGAGCCTGACCTGGAATCAGTGGCTTAGGGACAGTTGTATAGTCTGATTGAGTACAGCTCAAGTGCGACACCATACTAAATAAAGTCTGTTCAGCGTAGGAATTGTTTTCTGAAAGGCCTCTTTCTCTACCAGAACTCTATTATATAGTAGGATATTGGTAGGAAAAAAGACCTTTCATAGAGTAATTCCTACCGTGAACGGAGTATACAAGACAACACCTACCTACCTAGACCAGAATAGAATGCACCAGTTTCATACTCAGACTTAGAACACCTCAAATGCGACACTCTACTAAATCCCACGCTACGTTATGTCACTTCAATCATTACTGAATTTAAGCCTGTTAAGTTCACATCACGCAGCGCATACTTGTTTTCTTAAGTTGGCCCTACTTGTCCTCGCTCATAAATGATGGCTGTTTACTCTAGTTTCTTCTTGCGGAATATTTCTGTGAAAATGTATGACGTAAGCGATGCCACTTCTTTCCGTCCCATTCATTTTTAGCGTGCTTAGAAATTCTCTCTGTACCTATCTCTTCTATTTCATATGCAAACTCGTTCCTTCCGGCCAAAGATAACGAATGAAGGAACGTGTCAAAGGTGGGTGAAGACCGTATTAAATGGGAGCCCATCCTCAAGGATGTGGAGATAAGGATCTCTGTCAAAACTTAAATTTAATAACTGGAATTTTAGATCTGTTTCACTACTATTTACTGGTAAAATTATAACTAAAAATATGTAAAAACTTTTTTTTCGCTGCGTCTCTCACCTGCTCAAGCTACATACGTGTATATTAACTACGCTAATGTTGCAAGGATACGGAAGGTAAATTTGGATCAAATATTCCCGCATTTATGTGAAGAAAGCGTTATAAATCATTAACAAAAAAAACACTCAACCAGGATTTGAAACCCCAGTCTTTACGTGATCAGCAATATCAGGCTGATCGTGAGTGTGTAGCCTTGGACCATGCCACTTCAAAACGGGTTCATATTTATAAATTATGTTAATGATTACGCTACCCGCATCGGTAGGCACACGGCTTGGACATAATGTCATTAATTAGTATAGTTTGCCGATGACGGGGAGGTTGGGGTTCAAATCCCGACCGGGTGTACTGTGGGTGTGTTTTCCCTCAAATGATTAGTTCTCCCTTCACTCAAATTCAAGCATATTTTCCCAAAAACTTACCTTCCTCAGCCCTAGTCGATTAGTGAAATAGATATAATTCGTACAACTCGAACGGGTCCTAAGACCCGGTTGGCCGCGTGGTCTAACGCGCTACCCTCCCAGTAGACTAGACCGTCGCTGATAGGGAGACAAAGCTTTGAATCTCGATCTGGTGTTCTGAGGGTGGTTTTTACAAAATGGTTTTCCACTCTCCCTCCACGCAAATGTGAGTACACTTCCTACAATAATAAACTATCTAATCCCTAAAACTATTAGCGTAATTAGTACATAGGTAAGCTTATCAACCGAACAGGTAGTAAGACGCGGTACTAAAAAAAATATGTGGTAAAAAATGTATAATCCAATAGCAATCGGGAGAATCTTATCCAAAAGTCACTTGTTCTTCAGCTATTGATATTTAACAAGTGTCAATTTCAGCAGTTATATAAATATGGTATCCTATTGTAATTAATGTTGACTACTCTACATTGTTTTTTTATTATCTTTTATAAGGTTATTTCATTAAAAAGCTAATTCGATAGGGAAAAAAAATTCAAGTCCTTAGTTAAAAGTGACCCACACCCATGGGCTCTCATAAAAACTCATCAGTCTTGTCATGTCTGGTTTTACGGAGAGAGGGAGGTAGGTTCTCAAGTCTCGGTCGGTTGTACTGGAGGTAATTTTTCCTTAGAATTGTTTCTCACTTTTTCGCCACGTAAATACTGATGCACTTTATTCTAAATTAGAATTTTCTCATCTCTAGATAAGTAGTGTGAAAATGTGGATATTGTGAATGGGTAGTTAGACGCGGTGTATAAGAAAACAAATCTATTAATTATCTGACACCTACCTCAGTGGTCACATGGTTTAAGGTAAGGGTAGGCAAACTGTTTAATGTCGTGAGCCAAATTTTTTTTGTCCCTGAAAAAAATATTGAGTTAAAATACTTTTTTTTCTCATACAGTGTAATCATTAACATAATAGTTTGTCTGCTAAAACTTTTGCGAGCCAGATAATATCAATCAACGGTCCGTAGGTTGTCGCCCGCTGCTCCAAGGCATCAGTCTCGCAATAGACTTGACTGCAGATAGTTGGGGAGACCCGTATTCGAATCTCGGTCAGGTGTGCTGATGTTTTTTATAAATATATTTCTACTATCTCTAAACGCAAATATTTCCTCTTAAAACTACCTTTCTCAGCCCTAGTCCATCGGTGTATATATGCAGATAGCACGGATGGGTCGTAAGACGTGTACAACAAAACTATCAAAATGTTTGTTTTTATAACATTTGGGCTACAACTTATTATTACACACTAATACTGCACCAAGCCCAGGCTTATAGCCGGTTAAACCCCCAATGACCTCACAGCATTAAATTACCCTCCTCCCCACACCTCATTAGAACATTTAACGGGTGTATGGGGGGACTTAACATTAAAAGGGGCTTTTAGCACCAAACAATCTGGCTTATTTTGTGCTGCACAGACAAGGGGAAAGTTGGTGCAAGGCCACCCCGGTCTGAGACTAACCATGTCTGAGCACCGAATCTCTTACTCTTACCAACCACTGTGTCTCCTCATTTTGACGATAACAGGGATTATATTCATATTATATAGTAGGATTATGGCAAGAAGGAACTTTAACCGCCTCGGTGGCGTAGTTGGCTAACGCGCTTGTCGTGTTGAGCTCGACTGCTGAGGACGGGGAGATTGAGGTTCGAATCTCGGTCGGGTGAACTGGGGTGGTTTTTCCTAAATGGTTTTCCACTCTCCCTCCACGCAAATACGGGTTCACTTCCTTTAATTCAACCTTCCCAATTCCTAATCCATTAGAGTAATTAGTACTTAAAGCGTATAACCCGAAAGGGTTGTAAGACGTGGTGCTAAATATTAAATATATAAGAAGGAACTTTTAAAAAAAACCTTTTTTTTGTAGATCAATATTGATTTTTTTTAGCAACGCATCTTACTACCCGTTCGGTTTATATGCTATGTACTAATTACAATAATGGGTAGGGATTAGGAATGCTTAATTGATTGTAAATGAGTTAAATGAGTTAGGGAACTTGGCAAGATCAAAATGGCATTGAGGTAGGCTTATCTTCCAGGTAGAAACTCGACCTGGGGATAGCCTTTGGCAGGACTACCCCCCACGTGTCGAACACCGATAACATCCTGATCCCAACCAGCCTTGTATTACCCCATTTGGTTTCATACAAGACACGATTAGATGGATGAAACACAGGAGGGTAGGCAACATGCTCTGGCATGCAATGCAGTTTCGGCACGTAAGATACCAGAAGATATGACCGCCGTCAAGGAAGTGAGGTCTCACCGACATCGGCACAGATATTGACGACTAGACTGGTATTAAAAGCAATAGTAGCCAGTCGTATGCCCACATGGTGGACACTGACCAGCATCTTTAACACCGAAGTTCTCGCTGATCCATAAACAAAACTGCCGTAGTCTAGTTTAGATCTTACCAAGGCCCTATATAGTGTTTTATTGTATTACTTTTATAGGTTAAATTGTTTTTGAAGTTATGTGTTATTTTAATGTGCGTGCTTAAAACTGTACCGTTCCAAGATATTTATTCTGGTAGGTGTCCTACCTGATGTGAATGAATCATTGGGAGACCCCCAGACAGAGATGGAATGTATTATTAAGGTGGGCGTATAGAGAACGTGAGAAAGGGCCAATGTGTTCGCAGTTTTTATAGCAAAACTTTTTTTGTCCAAATAAACCAAATAATTATCCAATATAAATATAGAGTTTAATTTTCTTCACATGATGACCTCAACATGTGTCAAGAGTGTCCTTGAATTTAATGATGACTATTTTTCTTCATTTAAAAAGTTTTATCATCTAATGACGCTAAGCTCAGAGGGGATATTAAACAACTGTTGATATGCCCGCGCGAAGAAAATTAAACTATGTTGTGTTTCTACTGGACCAATATTTGGTTTATTTTGACCAAAAAAATGTGTTGCGATTGAAAAAATGTATTCATTTATTAATTACGAGTTTTTGTTCATATATATACACATTTTTTTAAACTCAAATTTGTATTTGAGTATCAAATTAATTGTTTGGTCATTTATAAGTCATCAAAGTCCAGGCACGTTATCCGCATTGGCGAGTACGTGGTTTGAATAATATCAAGCTCATTTTGTCAGGTAAAAGACAGTTAGGGATTTATATCCCGGCTGGGTGTACTATGAGTGTTTTTTCCTAAATGGTTTAGCACTCTTTCTCCACGTAAATGTGGGTTCATTTCTTCAAAATTCTACCGTTCTCATCCCACTCAATTAGCGTAATAATTTCGTATAATCCGAATACTTAAACGGAGACCAGATGAAAAAAAAAATACTTTCGAGGTCGATTTTTAACACCAACAGCACCAACTTCGGGACGGTTGTGGTTTAGAAAGTGTGCATTAAAAATCCTCTTAAATTTCCGTTTCTTGCATGTTACGCAATGAATTATCCAGCGGTGGTGGTGGCGGCCTCACCAGAAGGTGGAGGCCACTGGAGCGAGTCAGTGACGTCAGGGTCACGTGGTATACTCATCGATCCCCCACGCTTTCTCTCGCGAGCGTGCGCGCCGCGCCGCCTTCCTGCTTCAGTTCTCGCGGGAGAAGAGACATCGACGGTCGTGGTGGGCGAGTGTTGTGTGTGCGCGTGATGTAAACAAGTGTGCGCGTGTGTCCGGGATGGGGCGCCATGCAGGCTGAGGCGACCACACTCAGCAGTAGAGTCAGGACGAAACTTGCGAGGTTAAGCGACCGACTCAGGAAAGATGACGAGCCTGAAGGTGTGGACGGTCCGTGCGAGCCTGGAGAGACCGCTCCCCGGGGGATGCCGCCGCGACACCTGCTGCGCCACATCCTGTCTCGCGGCGGTACCACCCCAGACATCAGCTGCGAACCGGACTCTGATCCCGAGAGCGGGGATGGCCCCATTAAACTACTGTCGCAGCACCGTTTCTCTGACACGGAGTGTCGGTTGTCTGGAGAGGAACCCTCGGACGAGGAGGATGGGGTGTTGGTGGGGGGGAGTAGGCCCCGGAGGTCACCCCTGCCCCCTCGGGCTATCACTCTGGCCGAGTGCCCCAGTCCACCGTCCCCGCCGTCTCCACCGGCTCCACCGGCGACCGAGGGGGCCAGTGCCGGGACCGAGGTGGGCAGCCCCGAGGGTGGAATTCTCGAGAAGTTGGGGCAGAGACTCAAGGAAAGGAGCGATCGAGTCCACCGGGTAATTGTCAAAAACCTTTACCAGTGCCTTCATCGGAGCAGAGGTTTAAAAATTGTCGGGGGGTCGGTACATTAACTACGTTTTACTATCAGTCCGGGCTATCCGCATATTTACACTAACAAGGGCAGGGATGAGTAAATATGTCCCCATTTGCGTGGAGACGTTGAATGGGAGGCTGTTCGTGGAAAACTGCCCTCTGTAGGCCTACACATGGCTGAGTTCCTGACCTTGACCTCCACCTCCCAGTCTTTGGCAAGTACCGGGTGCAGAAAAACTAGTTTTACTGATTTATACTAGACCACCTGTGATAAACCATGAAGGAACATCACAACAGAGATGTAATAAATACGTTTTGGGTTGAATTGGTGAAATAAATCGAGGTAACTAAGAAAGGCACAACTTGTTGAGCCGATAAATTTCCTGTCATCTACGCGAGATTATTTATATCAGACCATAGCGTACAGTAGAATATATATATAGAGGAAACAGTTCACATTTAACCATATTTAGGATCCTTCACGTATTTAAACAAGTCATACAGTGGCGATCGTTATAATAAACACGCTTACAGTAGGATGTACCCGCTTCGGTGG
The DNA here is from genome assembly GCA_902151425.1 of Timema shepardi. NCBI lineage: Eukaryota > Metazoa > Arthropoda > Insecta > Phasmatodea > Timematidae > Timema > Timema shepardi. The sequence continues at coordinate 24,911 of CABFVX010006686.1, forward strand.
CAGTCTGGTCCAAGGCGTCACTCTCGTAATAGACTTAGACTGCCGATGACAGGAATATGGGGTTCAAATCCTGGTTGGGTGTAGTGGGGGATGGTTTTTCCCTAAATGGTTTCATTCTCTCCCTCCACGCAAATGTTGGTACATTTACTCTAAAATAAATCTTAATCATCCTTAAATCATTAGCGTAATCATCCTTAAATCATTAGCTTAATCATCCTTAAATCATTAGCTTAATCATCCTTAAATCATTAGCTTAATCATCCTTAAATCATTAGCTTAATCATCCCTAACTCATTAGCTTAATCATCTCTAACTCATTAACTTAATCATCCCTAACTCATTAACTTAATCATCCCTAACTCATTAACTTAATCATCCCTAACTCATTAACTTAATCATCCCTAACTCATTAGCGTAATCATCCCTAACTCATTAGCGTAATCATCCCTAACTTATTAGCGTAATCATCCCTAACTCATTAGCGTAATCATTCCTAACTCACAAGCGTAATTATCCCTAATTCATTAGCATAATTAGAACATTTTCGTATAGCTTGAACAGGTAGTAAAACGTGGTAGTACAGTAGTATTTGGACTGAAACTAGGGTAATTTGTTTATGAATGTGTCTGTACATGTTATTCACTTGTGCTTTCTTCTGTAGTCTAGTGCTTCGATCGCCCTATTTAAGTATATCAATGACATATTCTTAACTCTGGATGTATATTGTATTCTAAGCACAGGGTTAAATGACATCTTAAACTAGGACAACACTCTTAAGGGGCCTTTTTAGCACCATCATGCCATTTTCAGAATGTACTAATACGCATTTAAAGTAGTTTTATTACAAATTATAAGTCAAAACTGTATTTAAAATATCAAGTTAAAAGTTTAATTTAAATAAACTGAGAATAGGATTTTCTAGTAAATACTGTATCTATGCAATATTTTGTTTTTATAAAGTCTGGTCTGATATATTTAAACATCATTTAATAAACAATAATTATTACAAAACTAATTTGTATCTCAAATTTTTAAATTACGTTCGCAATAAATTTATGACCGAATTAATTATGCAAATAAAACACAGCTTAATAAACGTACTAAAGGGTTGATACGCACCTGGAAAATTCCGAGAACTTGATGTGACCGGGACATATTTAACAGTTACATATTCAGATATGTGTTCAATCATCGTCTAAGCACGAAGTAGAGGTGCATTATGCATACCATACTGTAAAATATTATTTGGATCTACAGTCCCTGTTATTTAGCGACGATCGTATACTCATTTGTCTTTAATAAGTCTTTTGTCGTGGATCAAATTGAAAACGATGAAAATTGTGAGGTTTTTTTATTTATATATTTGTACACACAATACTAAAACTAGTATGCATAATCCATTTTTTGTCTGTAAAACCAGGAAAAGTCGGAGAGTTTTAAAACTTAAATAAATTGTGCCAACTTTGTTTCTTGAAATAGAATTAGTATTTTAACAATAGAAATGCTATTTATATGTCATCCATCCCCTTTTCGGCGTTGAATCCTTCATTTTAGAGCGGTTACCCGCTTCATTGGCTGAACGGTCTAAGGCATCACACTCGTGTTTGAGTGGCCTGCCAATGACAAAGATCGGTGTTCGGAATTTCAGTCGGGTCTACTGAGAGTGGCTTTTCTTAAATAGTTTCCTACACTTCGTCCACACAAATGTAGGCAGATTACCTATAAAATGCTTCTTTTAAAATCCTTACTCCGCCAGAATAGCTATCCTTATATGTATAACCAGAACAAGTAGTAAGACGCAGGAATAGAACAAACATGTAGCGCTAAGGATAGAATTTTTGTTGTCATGAATGAGACCTGGACAAGGTAGTAGAATCCGTCATAGCGTGTTCCTATTAGCATATGTGTGGCCCTCTCACATAAGGATCGTGTGACCTTGACTTGGTCTGGTGCTGACATAACCAGCTGTTTGTTTAGAACGCATCTCTTAGTAAATAACACATCTCAGCAGTGGAGAGTACTTGTCTAGTTTTTACCGTAGGGAGCATACGGTAAAATGGTAGTGTTTATAAAACACGGTAGGTTGATTTAGTAGTACGTTCTGTTTTAAAAAATAAGTGATATTTTGTATTCAAGGACGAAGTTTGATCAAACATAGAATAGTTTAACTTCAATTATGCAATAGGTACTTGTAAACGTGTCCAATTAATCAGAAAAGCAATTCTCAAGGTGTGATGGAAAGAGACTCAAGTTAAGGGAGGAAAGAAGGGGTGTGAGTTGAGGGGGGGGGGAGGATACTTGACCTAGGACCGTGTATTCACAGTTTTTATTGGTTAAGAACCATTTTTTGCCAAAATAAATCAAATCTAACTTCAATATATACATTTAGGCCTAGATTAATTGTTACAGATTGTAATCTCATCAGTTTGCCATGAGAGTTTTGTACTTTGATTAAGACTTTTTCTCTTAATTTAAAATGTTTTTTGGTCAAATGTCGTGATGCTTTTTACAGCTATTTAAATGTATCTTCGGAGGCAATTTTTTTTATTCGGTGTTTACAGGCCCGGTATCTTGCAAACATTAAATCCTGGCTTTTTTCCACATAGTTTTGCCTTTACTTTTACAATTACAAACCCGCCTCAGTGGCGTAGTTGGCTAACGTGCTAGTCGTGTTGAGCTCGACTGCTGAGGACGGGGAGATCGAGGTTAGAATCTCGGTCGGGTGAACTGGGGGTGGTTTTCCACTCTACCTCCACGTAAATGCGGGTTCACTTCCTCTAATTCAACCTTCCCAATTCCTAATCCATTAGAGTAATTAGTACTTAAAGCGTATAACCCGAACGGGTAGTAAGACGTGGTGCTAAACATTATTATTATTATTATTACAATTACAATATGCATTTCCTTCCTAACATTATAACACAGATTTTGACTCTTAATTTAATTGAGATTCAACTTTCCCTAGCTCCATTCAGTCCACCCAAAGGTATATTACACGCCCCCGGTACCCTCCCCCGCTGGGCCCTCCACAGTTCCCGGAATTACACTCCCGAGACCGCCAAGCGCCCAGCAGAGGAGGGCATCGCCATATCCACCACCTGGGGAGGCACCCTATCAGAGTTGGTGCCCCGCCTACTTTATATCCCTCACGCTTTCGTTTTCACCCTTCCTTCCACCCTTGACAGTTGAATTTCCTAATCTACCCCCTACCTAGTTCCCTCCCCCCCCCGTCCCAAATTTAGCTATTCTAACTACTAGACTGAGCTAAACTAGGCTAACTTAACCATTTTATTCCCATTCCTGCCGGGGATCTCCGTCACCCCGATGGTACCATAGGGCTGCAGGGCAGTCACCTCTATCCATCTTGACTCTGAGGGCCCATCGACCACAATCCACCTCTCTTGTTTCCAAGGTGGTGGGTCATACGGTGTAGGGAACGCCTCAGAGTTCATATTTACTCCACTAACTTTTGTTCATACGACTGGAAAACTGTCCAAAGGATCACAAGGGCATCCCCTTTGTTCCTCCAGACACTGTCGTACTGGAATCCAGTTCCCAGGGCTCGTTATTGCTCCTCCCTGGACCTAATTTTGTTTTTATCCTGACAAGGATTGTTTCAGCTTATCCTCCTTTAATAATCCTTTTTTCTCTACTCACTCCCCGCGGAGACCGCACTAGTGTCCGTGTCAATCCCGCCCACCTTGTCACTGTCATCTTCTTTGCCAATGTCATTGTCAACGTCTCGTCTTATTCGTCCCTGTGCCTCTTTAAGTCTATCTATTTAGACGGTCTTTGCTCTATCAGACGCTTACAGTGCCATCTGGTTTAAGAATTCCCAATAGATTGGGTCCCTCAGTACTTCGCCTACTAATTTTTCTCTGGTACTTCCTCCTTGCTTCTAGCGTAAGGACGCATTCGGGCACCACATGTTCAGCGTTCCCCTCCTCACCACATTCACAATTGCCCGACTCTATTAGTCCCAGCTTCCTTAGAGATGCCGGGTACAGCCCCTTCCTCGTGATGAAGTGGACAAGACCCGGGATGGCTGAAGGTGTTTATTCTATAGTCTCTCAACCACATTAGGGAACAATTGATAAGTCGTCCTACCTGTCCCACTTCTCTCCCAGCGTCTCTGCCACTCCTCCACCAGGGCTGTTTCCGCCTCTACAGATGTTTTCACACCGGGTGTGGTGAGGAGTCTCACCTTCTCCATGTTTCCCTTTTTTATCAACTACACCACATATTTCTTCCTTATAAGGAGGTCCAACGCCCATACACCTAGGGCCACACTCAGTGCATCCATTGCTGCAGTCCGGTAGGTTCCCGTCAGCCTCAGTAATATGTTCCTCTGTAGACCTTGAACCACCTTAACCGGAAAAACATTGGTTAGTCTGTGAGCCCAGATGCACACCCCATAGCTCACAATGGAGTAAAAGATCGTATGATGGTATGTACTTATTATCCGCATAGGCAGATAAAACCATCTCTGTCCCATGCTTGTAATTTTGTTCATCACCGACAGAGTTTTCCCCATCACTTCCTCCATGTGCGCCGTGAAGTTTTTGTTCTCACCAAGGGTCATTCCCAGGTTTCTGACCGTATGGCTTCTTCTTATAGATTTCCTACCTACCTTTATGGTTGGATCCATAGCCAATCTACCCTTGAACAGCATGTAGGTCGTCTTCACCTGTGAGAATTTTAGCTTGACACTTTTACACCACGTGTCAAGTTCAAGCACCTGGTTACTTTTCTCCTCTAAGCTCCCACTAGAATACCCTTCTATTACTATTAGAGGGTCGTCGGTGAAGGCGCCGCACCCTGCGTCTCCGTTATTCCCTCGAACAAGTACAACACTGGTTCCAGGCTGACATCCCAAAAGAACGGGCCACATACCGATCCTTGGGGACATCCCTTCATCAGTAGCTTCTGAACCCTGTTTTCTGGACATCTTAGGGTGGAGTATCTGTTACGACAGTAAGCATTAAAACTCCTATACAGCTGTCCTGGGCACTGAGGCCCGTATGCAAGGACGATACTGAGCACGGCCAGAGTACAGGCTGAGCACTAGCAGAGCATGAGGCCTGTCGTAAAAACAGTTGTCTCGATCGTCTATGCACGCAGCGCCAGGTTGTGGAAATATCCTCCGAGTACGGGCAGAGTATAGCCTGAGCCAGCCAGGGACCAGGCTCTGGCGAGACTCAAGATATTTCGTCATAGATCGTACTAGCACGAGGCTCATACTCTGCCTGTACTCTGCCTGTACTCTGGCTGGGCTCAGCATCGTCCTTGCATATGGGCCTGAATCTCTCTTAATCTGTCAGACCTCACCGGCCACTAGAGGTTGTCAAAAGCAATATTTTTATTATTGTCTCCCCAAAAAAATTTTTATTTGACATAAAAACTGCTTCTTGAGAATAATTTAATTCGTTAGCCAACATTGGCCTCGGCCATTGTTAAGATTGTAGATAATGTGTAATTCCAACTTTGACTAACAGCATGTTGAGATATTTTGATATGAATCCCGGTGGGCTGGTAAATGTATTGGTAATGGTATTCAAATGAAATTGGCTCACACGTACTAGCAATGCCAATGAGTATGCTAAGCGCTTGTAAAAACAATTAAAACCATCTACAGTAGCCCTATGGCTTCTTTGGTGCTGATTGACAGCTTTAAAAAGTTACCAGACCAAATTACGTATCCCTACGCCGAACTAGATAATCTGCAAAAACATGTGTTTAGCAGCTGTCACTTTTGACAATCAAAATTTAAGTATATACCTAAATTTTGACTGTCAGAAGTCAGCTGTAAGCTGTCAGTCGGCACCAAAGAAGCCATGGGGCTACTATAGTTCTATCTATATTGGTCATACTTATCCTTGAGTGACAAGCTTTATTTTTTCCTATGCATTGGATTCATTAATAAAGATAATGTCCATTTTTATACGAAAATATATATTATTATTAGGCCGCATTCGTCTTAAAAGAAAGTGATACTCTAACGAACACCTAACCGCCAGCGGCAAGATACATAATCGTACAATGAGACACGTGGACCTCAAATATATCACTAACTGGATTTCTTGAAGGATATTTTATAGCAACGTTTTTAACACGATTATTCACCATTTAATCTTAAGAGGGCGAGAAGGATAGGCGTGATTAAGAGTAAATCTACCAATACTCGCATAGATAGAGGATATAAAACCACATAGTGGAGATCCTCACACTGTGTACATTGTTTATCCTTCATTGTTTACAGTACTGCCCTCTATCTTATTAGCTGCACAAGAGTGCAAACCGTCAAGGTAAACTTGCTAGCTTTCAGGGTAAACGGACTCTATATATCTGAGATTTTATTAATTCTAACCTCTCTGGTTAGTAAAAAAAACACGTTGAGCTAACGCTGCCAGTGGGAGCGGAATTATCAGGTAAGAACAAGGAAAGTGAAAGTACGAAGCTAAATATACTAAGTGACGTGAAGGTGAAGGGTATGAGGTGTGACGAATGAATGTATTCCTTTATGTGTGTGTCATATACCAATTTTTCCAAGTGAAATTAACACCATTAGCAGTGGTCGAGCAGTTTAAGGCGTTATTCACATTCCACTCAGTTGACGTCGGCCGGCGAGTTCTGGGCTCAGGATCGGAATTTCATTTTCCACCTACTCTCAACCCTGGACTGAGTGGGGATTTTTGTTGTTTTAGTTAGTTTGCGGTGACTGACGAAATTGCAATCTGTCAACAGCTCCTTCACTGGGCCTGTTACTTTTTCCTGCTAATTTTTATCACAGCCTTAAAATTCTGACTCCAAAGCTGTGACAAGAGCACAGTGGCAACTTCCTACCTAATCTGTGATTGCTGGTCCAAACACACTCCGTAGTAGAGAGAAGTAAGATTGCTTCAGATTTGGTTTCAATGGTGATAAGAACCAGGAGTTTGTAATACCAGGCAGGGATATTTAAAAAGTAGCAATTTTTGTACAGTTAAATATAGTAAAACATTGTGATAGTAAAGAAGCAGCCTTGGCCGATAAGGGAAACACTTAAGAGTTTTGGAGGAACACATAACTAACTATACAGTAACTGATTTATACAGACAGGAAATTTTTGTTTTAGATTTATAAAAGTTACTAAACCAATTTTTATATATTTATATATAAAGTCATATGATCTGCAGCTGTCACTTTTGATAGATTGTTTCACTACTCATTAAATAACGATAATAATATTGAAGGCTGCAAATAAATATGTTTAAATTTCTAAAAAAATTTTACTCAACAAAATCCTTCTAGAAAATTACCCAACATAGACAAAAGTTATTCATCCTAAGTTTGTCATAACTTATTTCCTAACACTACGTATTACTACCCGTTTGGGTTATACACATTTGTACTAATGACTCTAAAGTGTTACGGATTAGGAAGGTTCAACTTAAGAGTAAGTGTACCCGCATTTGCATGGACGGAGAATAGAAAAATATTTAGCAAAAACCACTCTTGGAACACCCGACTGGGATTGAACCTCGATCTCCCCGTCTACTGAAATATAGTCTTTTGTGAGAGTGGTTTTTCATTACTCATAACTGACAATTGACAGGCGAATAACCGTATTTACGGGTGAAACCATGAAGGTGACTGAAGTAACTTGTTGAACTTAAATATAAGGTTCTTCCTCAGGCTATGGCATCCTTAACTTGAAAACTAGATCAAATACAACTCGAGTTCAGTCTCCCGGAAATGTGACGACCGACAATATTGATACCAGACCATGACCGCTGAGTAAATAACCGAGCGAAAGCTAGAAATTATTAGTTTACTTCCTCGTCCAAGCTCGTTTGATATGGCGAAAAACCTTTCGCCTTTGAATCATGGCTTAGCCGTTTTTATTTGATTTTATTAATAATTGTATGGACCAACTTTACCATCTTAATATCTCCTTCAAAACCAAACAACTTTTGTTTCAAATTTATTTTCCAACAAAGTGTTGTTTTCTATATATTTAAGTGGAAAGTTTACAAATAAACACATGGTGTACAAAGTGTACCATAAATTGAGGAATCCACTTCAGTGGTAGACAGGAAACACAAAAACAATGAAGAGAGTTCACGTAAACAAATGTCCCATTTTGCCTTTTTTTTCCGAGCTACAGACAAGCAAGCGATTTTATCAAACTGTTTGAATACCAGACTATCTCGCGGACCTATTCACAAGAAGGCTGCCAACGAATCCGACAAACGCCTGTTATTATTGAAAGATTGGGGCATTCCACAAAACAATGACTGCAGGCTTGCATTTAGGCCAAAGGTGGCAATTTTGAGCACTTCCTAGCCTATAATGAAGCAGTTTCACGTTATTGGAGTGCAAACATGATGATAGCTCGGAGCTTAGGTTAAATGGAACACGTGTTTATATAAACTTTTTCAGCATTTGTGTATCTCTTGTTTACCACCGAAGTGGGTCCCAAATGTTGTCGTACACTACACCCTGTATAATATACACTCGATTGCGCGCGCGTGCACACACACAAACATATATATATATATATA
>CABFVX010006687.1:0-25179 GCA_902151425.1 Timema shepardi
ACACATTAGCGTAGGTGCGTATAACCCGAACGGGTAGTAAGACGCGGTGCTAATAATAATAATAATAATAATAATAATAATAATGTACTTGTATTTGCATGGTGGGTGAGTGGGAAAATATTTTATAGAAAACCACCCTCAGTAAACCCGATCGGGGTTTTGGCCCCGATCTTTCTTTCATCGGTAGTCTAGTCTATTGCGATAGTGACGCCTTAGACTATGCGGCCACCGTAGCAGGTGTCATTGTTATTGATTCTAAGTCAGAATTTTAGCTATAGCAGTTTAATGTTAACCAATCAACGAAGTAATTCTTTTTTTATAAGCATCAATTAAAATAATAGATGGCGAATCAAATCAAATCACAGCAATAATGTAGTCTAAACGGAAATAAAATCATATTGATGAAAATAATTAATTAATTATTGATAGAATAAATGCACCTGGAAATCTTTTGAATATTTATTTTTATACAATTGTGTGCAATAGATCAATATTTTAATTAAATATATTTTCTAGATGATGCATGTTTATTCAAATTGATAAGATCTGACTCCTAAAACGTGGAACAGTTTAGTTACTATCTATTATATCAAATTTTCATAAACTCTGGTACGTGTATATATAGTAAACCATTTATATTTTGACGTGATTTCTTGATTACTACTTGTATAAGCCCTTATTTACCATTACCACATTTTTATTTTTTTTTAGCTCATGAGGAAAGTTTAGTTAAAATCTGAAACGATCGCTTACAGTTAGCAAGATAGCAGGTAGAAACCAATCTAGTTTCTTATTCCTGTGCAACTGGTGGTAGTTCGGGAAACATAGCAATAGTTTATGTTTCAGGAGGGCTCCGACAAGCAGGACTCAAGGAGGAGAGGCAAGAGGAAAGCGTGGAAGGACATTCGGTCAGGACACACGCCTGTGCATACAGGTAACACCAATATGCTATCATTTCCAGCGAGCCTCAAATGGGTGTAAATTATTCTGTTGCCGCAGACTGTACACCTCTTTAAGAATCAGAAAAAATTAAACCTCTTAGAAATAAACATTGTTTTACTGTTTCATTTCCACACTTTGCTAACTGCCTGGACTAATGGTTACACTGTTTAAGGCCTCATGCCCACGGTAGAATGTATTTACTATGTTTAGGGGTGGTCAAGGTTCGACTATCTATTGGGTGCTAATGCGATTTCTCACTTGTTTTCATATCTCTTCTCCACGCTAATGCAGGCTCATTTCTATAACCTTCCTTCTCATCCCTAGCTATATAATAGGCTAAGACATCAGTTAACATGGGTTTAAACTTAAAATAATTAAAATTTGTGAAAACTTTTTTTAAATGTTATTGGAACTGCGTCTCACTATCCGTTTGAGATATACGCAAATATACAAACCACGATAACGTTTTAATCACTATGAAAATTGAATTGAGAAGAAGTGTATCCATATTTGCGTGGAGGTTAGAGTGTAAAACCATTAAGGAATAATCGCCCTCAGTTCACCCGGGCCAGATTCAAACCCTGACCTTCTCGTCACCAAACAAGACTATACCCACCCTTTTATCCACGCCCATCGTGGTCCATCGGACCATTACGTACGGTGTGAGTAAGTGATGCGGGCGTGGGTTGTTGTGTTGTTTACAGTGGAGAAGTCCTGCTGCCTGGAGGCGGAACGAAGCTTCCAGGTCCTGCTTCAAATGGCGGGTAACCCGGAATGCTTGGGATTCCTGCTCCGGGGACTGCTCACCCACATCCCGGAGCTTCTCAGACTACTACAACTGCTCAACCAGACTGCCCTGCACAAGAGGATGGCGGCCCTGCTCCATCACATCCTCAAGGTACAGCAACGCGAATTAAGTTTGTCGCACCAACAACTCAGCGCTCTTTCTCAAGGATCAAGCACATGTCAGAAAGTCATTCCCCCCTTTCCAAGATTGCCTGACTCAAAAGTTGCATTCTGAATAATACACACATAATATTGAGAAAACAAAAATTCCCTATATTAGCACATAAATACATATTACTTTGATTATGTCTACTGTGGAGCTTTAAAATTAACGTTCAGTAAGTCCAGTGCGTCAAACCAAAAAATTGTTTATGTAAAGTCTAAAATATTTTAGTTTGAAGAAAAAATGTTTTTTAAACATTTTTTAGTTTGTGGTCTTAATATTCCCCCTAGAACCCTAAAAATCCCTCTCCCCTCCCCCCGCATTTCCCTCTACCCCGGTTGAGAGCCCCTGGCCTAAAGAGATTTCATAAACACCCTTTTTAATAATATTTAGCACCACGTCTTACTACCCGTTCGGGTTATACGCTTTAAGTACTAATTACTCTAATGGATTAGGACTTGGGAAGGTTGAATTAGAGGAAGTGAACCCGCATTTTCGTGGAGGGAGAGTGGAAAACCATTTAGGAAAAACCACCCCCAGTTCACCCGACCGAGATTCGAACCTCGATCTCCCCGTCCTCAGCAGTCGAGCTGCAACACGACAAGCGCGTTTGCCAACTACGCCACCGAGGCGGGTCCCCTTTTTAATCAATATGGTATTTTCTATCTTTGCTACATTTTTTTCAATGATAATATATGTTTTAATACATACTATGATGTGTAGAAAAACTATAGCTTATAGTATTAAAACTATGATATTTAATCTGAAACCAGGACAAAATATCGCCGTAGTCAACTTTTTCTTGTTCAAGTTACAGGGTTTGTGGTAAAGAGCAGCAAAAAGTTTCAACGTTTTGTTTGTGTTTTCTGTGCAAATCTACAGATCAAGAATATTTTTTAAATACCCCAATCACTTTTTATGACATCTGGGACCCTGTTCTAGTAATTAATATTGTAAATTATTATACAGATGATGAATGATTTCAAAAGTAAATCTAATTCTAATGGGCACGCAAAATAATTTCACCGAAAATGATTAACATATTTTTCACGTGCTCTAAAAAAGGTTCACCAGCTATGAACTCTATCTAGCGTACCCTGGTCCTAACCCATTTGGGGTCTAAAATAATGAAACATATTTGTTCTCATCTTGTCACCAAGATATAACAGTTTTGGGTGCGAGAGTTTGGTTGCAACAGGGAACAGAAGGTTGACGTCTGTTTCAGACGGCGGTAGAGACGCATGGTGCTCCGGCGTCGTCTTCTGGTGGAGGACGTCACGAGTCCCGATGCGAGTTGAGCGCCACCTTGTGCCTACTGCTGAAGGTGTGCCTGAGCCTGATTCACGGGGTACATGACCTGCAGTACACCGCCATGGTGACCATCAACAAGGTGATCGACGTGTGCGTGGTCCACAGACTGGTGCACTTCAAGGTCAAGGCGTCAGAGGCGCTGCAGCATCCTTGCAACGACAGGTGAAACCCTTCACTGACCGACCACAGATTGAGTCGTTGTATAACATTATGAAATTATGAGCTAGAAGACCTTGGTCTGCGTGATAGGCCGTTATGCCTCAAGGGTGTACGAGTGAGGGATGATTTATTTTGAACATGTAACTACCCTTTCTATGGTGTCCGAGATATCCCTTAACACCATGGGGTGTTACAGTTTGGATGGATCGCGAGTGATGAGGTAGTTGATTCCAGGAGGAATGGGGGTTACGTGAGAGAAAAGTGTATAGTCATGTTCAAAGTAGCCTCCACTTAATGTATATAAACATATCTTTTTTTATGTGTGGATACCACATCTTTCCACCTGTTCAGGCTATCCGCATACCTACACTAATTGGAATATGGACGAGGAAGGTAGAATCCAACTTATCAGAATTTTCGTGAAATAAAAGTGAGAAAATTGGGGAAATTGGGGGTTCAACTCTCCAAAATTTTATGAACAAAAAAAAATATATATAACTTTATTTATGGTTCAAACAAAATAAAAATTACGGTACAAGTACAAATTAGGGGGCTGTGTTACCATAAAAAAACACTTCAGATAGCTTCTAGAACTGTTTATAATTTAGAATTTTTTCTAGCCTCCAGCGATTAGGGACGTGACCCCCACCCCCACCCCCGCACCCCCTGAAATTATTGACTGGCTATGGCCTTGGTTTCGCATGTGTTGGCTAAGAATAAAAAACTTTCATTGATAGTTTGTTCATGAAAAAGGCCTTTAGTGAAACTGTTGTACAACTAGTTGCTAAGTTCAAACTAAAGAAAATATATAAGCCTCTATTGATTCTATCAAACTATCAACGTGAACTGTAGCTCGTCTATTTGAGCTGATGGCTACTGATTTAATCAAACAACTTAAGATACTTGTAAAATCTTTTTATTAAAGATATATGAATTAAATGCTATTGTAGGCATAGATCAACTAAACCTTTATTTAAATTACCTTTGAGCATTTTTTAAGAAAGGGTAATTTTTTTAAATCATATAATAAACAGGAGTCGATATTTATATCAAGCATGTTTGAGGAAATGTTGTCTATTCAAAAATCCACCAGCATAAACTTAGAGGGTGCTCGTGAATTTACAGGCTTTTGTAAGGGATTTATATCTTTATGTCAGACAGTTTCTGTTATTTCTGGAAATTCAGTATATAATAATTCACTTTCAAGCTCTGTACGAAAAATTCTTAGCTATAGAGAATGTCATGAAGTATGTTTTAAAAATTGACAACAGCACCAGGGCATTAAAAATGGATATTTATCTGAGAGCTAACAGAATAACTGGACTGTCAGTTTTGAGAGCAACTTCTTCACATCAATGTTTGTCGGATAAGTAGTGTAAAAGTCCTTCAGAAACTCAAGGAGCTTCATCCTCAAATAAAAGATTAAAAGAAATAAATATGAGATAATAGTCGAAACTGGAGAGTCCTGTATCCCTAATATATTTTACATTCATTCTTAATACCATGGTTGAAAGGACTAAATTTGTAACTGCAATTTAAAGACAACAAATCATATATATTATTTTTATAGTTTAACAGTGAAATATTCAGAAAAATTTACATTTTAGAGAACCAATTTTCATAAAAGCGATTTTAAACTATTTGTTTCCTTCAAAAGGTAAGTTAATAATATCAATTACAAAAACTTAGAGCTGGAAAAACCACTTTAGGCCATGGATCATCTGAAATCTGAGTTTGCTTGAAGATTATAGAAGTTTGGAAAACTGGAAACAGTTGCAAGCTTTGTTTTAAACCGATTTTCTCCTTGTGATGTTGAAGATAAATCTCAGGACGTTAATTCTGTCTCTAATTATATAGATTCTGCTACATTGAAAAGGAAAATCATCACATTAAAGAAACATGTTAAACTGGAAACACTCTGCCTTTAACGACTATCAATTATTCAGAAGTATCCGCGTTTCTTATATTTCATTATCGTTCTATATTTACTTTGCAACTTTATAATATTTATAATAAAAGTAGGTAGTTTGGTTTAAAAACGCACACTTTATTTATGCTATATTGTCTTTCTAAATATGAGGGTAAACAAGTAATGAGAAAATAATGACTTAAATAAATATAAATTATCAAAAAATTATGGGAGAAAAAATTATCAAAATTAAAGTTGAGAAACAATGGGCGATCATGGGAGCTTTGATGGGTTTTAAAGTTGATCGGGACCTAAAAATATTACTACACCTATTCTAGGGAATACCTTCCTATCAACTGAGGTGAAGAAGATCTGCGCCTATTCTTAGGACAACCAATCAATCAACGTCGATTCACTAGTTCTTACTTGAAACTCACTAATATAGATATCACCATCAAGCAAGCAATATCCATCACTATTATACTCTGCAATATGAGCAGTTATTGTATTGTAATAGCTCACAACCATCAAGGTATATTATAATATGAATAATTGGATCGTATCATCTTTCAACCAACAATATATAATACAACCTGAAGCAGTGGATTGTATCATCTCAACCAACAATATATAATACAATCTGAAGCAGTGGATCGTATCATCTCAACCAACAATATATAAATACAATCTGAAGCAGTGGATCGTATCATCTCAACCAACTATATATAATACAATCTGAAGCAGTGGATTGTATTATCTCAACCAACAAGTAATAATCATGGCCGGACACATACCCCAAGCTTACAAGACCTCCTTCTGACGTGTCTGAGCTCAGTAACTCCCTTAATCTCTCTTTAGGAGGGAAGGAGGGGATACACCGCTACTCCCTTCATTGTGACGGCTCGGCACAAGACTGGACCAAGATATCGCTAATCAGTATTTTGCAGGCTACAACTAAAGCTTAAACAGATTTGCTCATATAATCCATGACTTCATTTCACTTATTCTAGGAATTAAAATAGATTAGAAGACCTATGCCCCACTTGGAATAGCATATTCACCCCTTACCAAGCATTTGTTGGAGAGTTAAAAAACATTTTTAAAAATCATATTCTATTCTATTGTGAATATTTTCCCCCTGATATATATATATATTTCTTGCACTAGAGATATATATTTCTATTTCTTTCATTAGAAACTGTCATCAAATATTTTACGTTAACTTTTTTCCCTCTTTTTATGCTAATATTACGAGAGAATTTTGAAAAAAAAATCAATAAACAGAAGCTTCTTTTAAAAAAAATAGAATAAAAATGTATAAAGTAATAAAAATCTTTCTGATTTTGAATAGAAGGAACATAAATAATGTTAAACAAAAAAAAAGCGAAACAAAAGACAAGTCAGTGTACGCTAGTCTTTTTTCTTTCTTCATTTCGTTTTCTTATTTCATTAATGTTTCGGGAGTCTTCTTCAAATACTTTTCTTTACATTATTTATTTATCTTCTTTTTAGACTTTGGTGAGGCTTATGCTGTGTATAAATTTATAAATAACAAGTTTAAATAAAAATCATTTAAGTTAGTGCTTTGTATTTTTTATATTTGACAACACTATTAATTTAAGAGACCGAATTAGCAATTTTACTCTAGGGTTGTTTTTTTATTTACCGTAGGTATTTAAAACTCGTTTGTAAATAATTAACACACAAGTTTTAAATACCTACAATATAAGTATAGTCTCAAACGACAACACCAACATAATCTACCTTTATATCATCTTTAACGCTTTAAATTTCGAATTTAAATTTCGAGTACTCATTAGTCATTACTATACTTACGTACTTACTAATTTACTTACTTTATGGCATCAAAAGCTCGAAAGTTCATTACCGCACTCACAAAAGTATGCCACCTATCCCTATCTTGAGCTGATGACATCCAGTCTATTTCATCACAACCTATCTCTCTCAGGTCTATCCAAATGTTGTCCTCTCGTCCGGGTCTTCCCAGTGGTCTTTTCCCATTGGGTTTGCCATTCAATACCTTGAACGCAGTTCTAGATACTTCCATTCGCGCTGCATCACTTGCCAACCGTAACTAAAACTATTTACTAATTAATAGTGACTAAAAGTGTAGTTTGGTTTTTTAAAATATTGCATGTCGTAAAGTATTAGAAAATAAAAAAAATTGTGTCTCAAGCAGAAAAAAGATACTCTCCAAAATAGGGTTTTGTATTCTATTGAATTTTTCATTTTTTTTTAATTTAATAATAGATTGTACAATAAATTTAAATTTCGTACTAATTTTCCGACTGTATTTCAATTAGAGTAGTTATTCATAGCTTTTCTTTTGAATAAAATTATTTTTTTATTTGAATGGTTAACCATCAAGGCTATTAACGGTTTATTCTAAGCGACAAGAACCTAGAATAAATACACCTACATTTATCTGGAAAGGGATTTGGAAAACCACAGTGGTGAATTAAATGTGGAAAACCATCCCTATTGCATTCAGCCAAGACCTGAACCTTGGCCTGCCATCATTAGTAATTTTCTATTTATCTTTTCAAATGCTTAGGAAAATAACGATTAAAATAGAACTTTTTTTTAATAAGAAAGGGTTAAACAATGAGGCAGGAGATTGACCCTGATCGGATGAGCTGAGAATATTTGTTTTATCACATTTTGGTTTTCTATACTCTCTCCAGGTGAATACTCGCTCAGTTCTTTCAACGTTCGTCCTCAATCGATTCAGGTCTCTCAGTATAATATGTAATCCTGTCCAAAGTGTAACAAAATTTAATAGCAGCTAAATAAAACCCGCATCGTGGCGCATTTAATCTCAAGGTCAAGCCTACTTAGTATCGAGGAGGTTGGGGTTCCTATCTTATCAGGGTAAACTAAGTGTAGGTTTCCATAAAGAGTTTACTACCCTTCCCCTCACTAAAATGGTGTTACATATCCTCTAAATCCTATCTTACTATCCTACTTCATTAGCGTGATTAATTACTTGTAGCATAGACGTTTCGTAAGACACAATAAAAAATAAAGTGAACATTGTCTTGATGCGCATCTTAAGCCCTTCTTACTTCGTCCACACCAACCGCGCGAGATTCGCGGACATGTCTAGCCGGCCCTGGTTGTTTGAATACGGTCCACCGGCCAATCGCGTTAATTACAGCCGCGACACTCCTGCGCTCTGTAGGGGATTCTTCTCACTTCCCTTTCAAGTTTCGTAATAAGACTACTCGAGTTGTGCTTAAACAGGGAGTACACATTTAAAAACTTACAACTTCATTAATAACGTTTTTACTTGAATGTGTGACTAACAATTTTAAGAATGGTAGGCAATGAGCTAAGACACATTTGTATTTTTAACTCAAAATAAAATCGTACAATTAGTACTTTACTAATTCGGAACGTTGGAAACGAAAAAGGAAAGCTACTGTCTTGCCAATCAGTGAAAGTATTTTTCTGTGGGTATCTATTACCTACCAGAGCGGTAGTTCCCAACCTGGGAGCATGAAGCACTTCCAAAGGGGGCGTGGAACAAATAGGGAATAACGTTAGAAATCATCTAAGAATTGAATAAATTCCTAATTATATTCCCTGTTACAAAGTAAAATATTTTTTTCTTGGGGTTGGCTGGTTGGCACTACCTACCAGCAGGCGCGGATTCAGGAGAGGGGTCAAAGGGTCAGTTGAATCCCCTGTGAAGGTTAGAAAGTTAATACAAAAATCAAAATGAAAGTTCAAATTTTAGAAATAAATTATACAATTTTTCTATCTCTTTACGCGCAGACACCTCTTAAGCCAGGTCCACAAGTTCTTTATTCATCCACGTTTATTCACTGTGCGACATGACACACATGTGTGGAAAAAAAAGATTCGTTTTCATGTGGTAATAGCCTGAGAGCAGTTCATTCACGTATGCCGAATATAAATTATGTGTGGACAGAAGGGATGGCGGAACTGTGGGGGACTCTGCCCCCTGGAAATAATTTACCCATCCATGGAATAAATTCCCCCCCTAGATATATTTCAAGTCCTCTGATATTATCAAATATTAATCTGAAAGATTGCCTTAAATCAAAGGTCAAATGTCTTCTAGATGCATTCTATTGTCAAAAATTTGCCGGAGAAGGGCGCTTCAAATAACTACTACTAGACTGTAAGCATCCAACTAGCAGAGAAGTTCAGGGGAGGAAAGCTCTAAATAGCTTCCAATGTCAACAAAATTTCAAAAATGTTTAGGGTAGGACAACTCCTGAAGAATTTTTAGGTGAGGACCACCCCAAATAGCTTAGTTTCTGGAATAATTCAATTTTCAAAATTTTCTCGGTGGAATACCACTTCAAAGATTATCTTATAGAGGTAGCCTATTTAATTATCGTAAAAATTAAGGTAAGGATCACTTTAAATAGCTTCGAGGGGCATTCAAATTTCAAAAATTTCTAGGTGAGGGACACTTTAAATGGCTTATAAAAGAATCATGTTTTTAAAACAAGGCGAAGACTACTCATAGCTTCTAGAGTGAACCTTTTTTTTATTTTTTATTTTAGAGGCCCACTCCAAATAGTTTATAAAAACTATCTGATTTTAAAAAATTTGGGAGGGTGACCACGGCTTAAAACTTACATAAGATCAACTATGAATGATAAATTATTAAATGGCTTTAAACAGAAATTTAACATTGTAAGTAACTATGTTATTTGAATGGTGCATTTCCAAAACGTCGTAAATGCCAAAATTAAATTTTTTCAGGATAGAGATAAAACTAATTTTCTTCTAAATTAATATCGTTAAAGACATGAAATAATACAATGTAATTTAAAGGAACATAAGAAATGAAGAAAATATGTTTAAATGTATTTATCATTAATGACATATGTTAAAAAAAATACCAAACTTCACTTTAGTTCCAAAACGTTGTAAGTGCCAACAGAGTTGCAAGTCAAAACGTTGTATATTCCAGCATTATTGTTGTTGGACAGCTGCTGTCTTAAGAGACAAATTCAGATTTAAAAATGATAAATTTAATAATACCTCATAAAAGAATTCAGCTACACCAGCTGAATATAAATTGAATTATTTTTTATTAAAAAAATATTATAATATACCGTAACAATAAAACTGCAAAAGAGAAATTTAAGTACACCATAATGAATAATAAACAGTTAATTATTTTTTCAAAGAAAATGTAAAACTTTAATAAAAGTTTACTATCATTGTCTTTAACCATTGGTTTCTTCAGCACAGTGTTGTCCTGATTGTGCCAATATTGTTTCAAAATAGTGTCGGGCGTCTTGTTCCAGATAAGGAATTATTCTCCTGATATCAGCTTTCTTTTTTTCTGGAATTCCGAAATGTGTTCGAGCTGTAGGTAATTGCATGTCTTTGAAGTCCTCTAATTTAATTCCCTCCTTCAGCACATTAATCCCTTTACACCAACCTGCAAGCTCACCAGTTCCTTTTGCCACCATCACTTTACCAAATTCCTCAGCTGTAAGGCGGAGCTGTGATGCTGTTGAAATTCCTAACTTCTTTGTGTTTAGTTTAGCATGGGCAATAGTTTTGAAATCATAGAACTCTTCAAACACTGTGCATGTGAAAGGTTTGTTTTGGGCTGCACTAGTAATAATGCGAACCAGATCCATCAATTTGTAAGCCTTAGAAACTTTTTTACGTTTCTCGATGACTGCGAAGTCTCTGTCACAGCTGAGAAATGTATGTCCTTTCACTGGGAATTTGTGAACTATTTCAGAAAATACATTATTGGCTAACAGAACAAGATACATGGTGATAATATACTGATTTTTGTTCTGACCTCCGCAATTGTCAGACCATAAAATGAGCTTCTTCTTTTCACACATACGAACTTCTGTCATGAGGTATTTGTACAAACAAGAAGCTATTTCCAAAGACCCTCTTCCACCAAAATTTTCTGTCCACAAACACATAGTTCCCCTCCCCGTGACAGAGTCGTGAATTCCTAAGTTGCAAGCCGCAAGCTGCTGGGAATAATACATTTCTGTATGAGTGAATTGAGGGATATACATCTGTTGCTGTTAGTTATCTTCACATCTTCTTTTTTCTTAGAAGGTTGACTTACATTAGAACTCATAGCAATAAAAATCAAAATCAAAGAAACAATGAAAAAACGCAGCTCGAATAAATAAGAAACATACACAGAGTTGTTGTCACTAGTCACTATTACAAAGCAACTGGCCTTCGTTGCCGCTCGAATTGCACCTTGGCTGTTACAACGTTATGACTTGCACAACAGTTCAACTTAAATTTTCTACCGCTTGGATCAGCACTATCTTGACACGAATATTCCACAGCGTGAAGCGTGGCATTTACAACCCATTTCCATTATAAAACGTATTTCACCTATATGTGGCATTTACAACGTTTTGGAAATGCACCATTCATTTATAATCATGACCCCCTTATGAAAATGAGCTGGATCCACCCCATGCCTACCAGTTATACGAGTAAAATCCAATATTCAAGAACTGATAAAACCAAAATGGCGCCAACTATCACACTCATTTTCAGTCATTTTATTTAAACAATTACACTCTGAGTGCTACATTGATTTGTGTATAAAAATAAAGAAGTGACTAGAAAACATTTTAAAAGATTATTTTTATAACTGTGCCAAAACATATAAGGAAAGGGTTGTTGATCCACCAAGGGGGGCGTTAACTCAAAAAGGTTTGGAACCACTGTGCTAGAGCTAGAAATTAACTGTCATTTAGTAAGTTTTTTATAAACCATAATATGTGGAATTGTTATACAATTATGTAAGTTATATGAGATCTATGAAAAATGAGACCTTTGATCCAATTAACAAATAACTTATATAAATCCATACTTAACTCTTTAGAAAATACGCCATTAGATGGACTCATTGTATTTTCTGATCCCTACCTTTCATTAACAGAACGTTGAGATATTTTAAAGTCAGAGAAAAATATTGTATGGATACCAATTTGGCCAGAATAAAAATTTTAAATCTGCTATAAGTGTTTTTAGATGTTCTTGGATCTGTCCTTCCATGAAGAATAAAGCAGAGTCAAAGCACGCGTCTTCATTTTAGGACAACATTGATGAGTTAACATAAAAACTACGAATAAATTAGTTTCAGTTTAATGAGAATATATAGGCTTATATAAAACCTATTTTAAAATAGCAGTGACTACTTTCTAACATAAAGCAGCAAAAAGTAAAAATTTCTCCTTCACTGCGTCTTAGTAGGCTAGGTTAGCCCGCGTCCTACTACCCATACAGGCTATCCGTGTCTTGCTGGCCATCAGGGCTATCCGTGTCTTACTGACCATCAGGGCTATCCGTGTCTTACTGACCATCCGAGCTACCCGTGTCTAACTGGGCATCAGGACTATCCGTGTCTTACTGGCCATTGGAGATATCCGTGTCTTACCGGCCATTGGGGCTATCCGTGTCTTACTTGCCATCAGGGCTATCCGTGTCCTACTGGCCATCAGGGTTATCCATGTCTTACTAGCCATTAGGGCTATCCGTGTCTTACTGGCCATTAGGGTTATCCGTGTCTTACTGGCCATCAGGGCTATCTGTGCCTTACTGACCATACGAGCTACCCGTGTCTAACTGGGCATCAGGACTATCCGTGTCTTACTGGCCATTGGAGCTATCCGTGTCTTACTGGTCATTGGGGCTATCCGTGTATTACTGGCCATCAGGGTTATCCGTGTCTTACTGGCCATCAGGGCTATCCGTGTCTTACTAGCCATCAGGGTTATCCGTGTCTTACTGGCCATCAGGGCTATCCATGCTTTATTGACAACCCGTTTTATCCGTGTCTTACTAACCATCGGGGCTATGCGTGTCTTACTAACCATCCGAGCTATCCGTGTCTTACTGGGCCTCAGGACTATCCGTGTCTTACTGGTCATCAGGGCTATCCGTGTCTTACTGGGCCTCTGGACTATCCGTGTATTATTGACCATAAGGGCAATCCGTATATTATTGGCCATCAGGACTATCCGTGTTTTACTGGCCATCAGGGATATCCATGATTTTCTAACAATCCGGTTTATCCGTTTATTACTAACCATCGGGGCTATCTGTATCTTACTAACCATCCGGGCTATCCGTGTCTTACTGGGCATCATGAATATCCATATATTACTAGGAATATAGGCTATCTATGCTCGTATTTACACTAAAGGGGAAGGGATGAAGAGGGTAGCTACTGATTTCCAGGACCTTGGTTCGATCCTTGAAGAGCTCTAAAATATCTACGTGTTAATTCTATTCCCGGATTATATGTACACTTGCTCTAGTAAATTACTGCTGTTTTATGTTTAAGATAGAATGTAAGTTGGCTGCTAATATGGCCCCTGCACATGGAAAGTGTGTGGTAAATACTACTTGATAGTCATATTTTGACAAGTTTTAATTGCTGTGTGTTCCAGTGGTGGCCTTATATTCGAGGGGTTAAGACCCGGTCAGCACCCACCTCCCAGTCAACCCAGCAACCTATGTAACCAGCATCACCATGAGAACAGTAAACCCAAGTGCCAGAAACTGGGCGCCAAGAGACTGGGATCAGTCTGGAGACATGCGGCCGGGGAACAGCTGGAGCAGGTGCGGAGGACGATCACTGAGGACATCGACAAGCAGGAGTGCGTCATAGGTGAGTCCTTATACCAGCAGGAGTGCGTTATAGGTGAGTCCTTGTACCAGCAGGAGTGCGTTATAGGTGAGTCCTTGTACCAGCAGGAGTGCACTATAGGTGAGTCCTTGTATCAGCAGGAGTGTGTTATAGGTGAGTCCTTATACCAGCAGGAGTGCACTATAGGTGAATCCTTGTACCAGCAGGAGTGCACTATAGGTGAGTCCTTGTACCAGCAGGAGTGCGCTATAGGTGAGTCCTTGTACCAGCAGGAGCGCACTATAGGTGAGTCCTTGTACCAGCAGGAGTGCGCTATAGGTGAGTCCTTGTATCAGCAGGAGTGCGTTATAGGTGAGTCCTTGATACCAGCAGGAGTGCGTTATAGGTGAGTCCTTGTACCAGAAGGGGTGCATCATAGGTTAGTCCTTATACCATTGAAAACCCAATACAGTATTGTCAACATTTATAATTATGTAGACTGATCTATTATTAGTATTATTTCAGAGATATTGCCACTATCGATCAAATGTAACAACGTCAAATCGCACGATTGACGTAATCCATATATGAAATTATTAGTTAGTACAGTGATTAGTTATTAAAGCTTGTATATTTGGTCCTAATCGGGTTCATACTATATATGTGTGCAATATTGATGTGTTGCTTGTTTGGATGGGGAATGCAAATATCGTTCATGAAACAAACCTAGCCGATATTTCTCAAACTGAAGATTTGTTTAATATTGTGATGTCTCTGTACAATCATCATGTAAGGAAGGTGTTCTTGACTTTCCACAGACGTCCTGTCTAGTGTCCACGCCTTGTCAGTGCTGAATATCCTCCACAACGCTCTCACCTTGTACAAGAGGGTGGTGGGCAGTAAGCAGCAGTGTTCTCCTAGCCAGAGGTGAGCAGGTGAGACACACAACACAAGACTCAGCAACACAACACTTGCGTTAGTCTGACAAAACTACCAGAAACATAATGATACTTACAACACGGAGATACTGACAGCAACATTATGATACTGACAGCAACATTATGATACTGACAACACGAGGATACCTACAGCTAAATTATCATATTGACAGAAACATGCAGATACTGATAGAAACATGACGATATTGACGGAAATATGACGATACTGACATAAGTATGACAATACCGACAACTAATAATGCTACTGACAGGAACATGACGATATTGATAGCTAAATGATGATATTCACAGGAACATGACTATACTGACAGCTAAATGACGATGTTGATGGAAACATGACGATACTGACATCTAAATGATGCTACTGACCGGAACATGATGATACTGAAACAACATGACGATATTAACAACTAACTGATGATATTGGCAGGAACATGACGATACTGACAGATAAATGAGACTACTGACAGGAACATGATGATACTGACAACTAAATGACGATACTGACAGATAAATGATACTACTGACAAGAACATGATGATACTGACAAATGGCCGATGATATTGACAGAAACATGACGATACTGACAGCTAAATGATACTACTGACAAGAACATGATACTGACAACTAAATGACGATATTGACGGAAACATGACGATACTGACAGATAAATGATGCTAATGACAAGAACATAATGATACTGACAACTAAATGACGATATTGACAGAAACATGAGGATACTTACACCTAAATGAAGATACTGACAGCAACATGATAGTACCGATAAAAATGTGACGATACTACCAACAATATGTCAATACTATCAGAAACATAATGATACAGACGGAAATATGAAGACCCTACCAGCAATATCGCAATACTGTCAACAAAATGACGATACTCCTTACAATATTATTATACTTATAGCAACATTACAACAATTATAATAACATGGATAATACAACAAAACACACATTAATTACATCATCAAAGCTTATATTTCCTCTTACAACAAAACAACCCTTAGAGCAACACTTCAACAATCACCTAAACTCATAAAACAAACCGACACAAACAGTAACTGTATGTATGTCCTTGGAAGTGATGGTGAATTATTGTGTTTTGTGTCTGTCAAATAGCATGAAGGGTTCAGGGTTTGAGCTAGTAATATAAGGGTACAGAGCTTGATTCCCACTTTATTAAAAATATTTAAATTATACTACTCAACATATTTCGGAAATGGTAATGTTGATTCCCCTTGGCTACAATTACAAAAAATTATTTTTAACAATCCAAATAGAAAACGTAGTACGGTATGTGTAATGTGTATTAATTATATTTTGTTTTTATTATCGTTTTAGTTTAAGTATTTTATAATTAATAAATATTCATTCTCTAGTCAACTGGGTGGGTTTCTAGTTGTACAATCTCATATAAAAGACTCAAGACAGCTTTGCGTTTTTATATAGTTATCACAATTCCCGAGAGATGACTCTAGCACATGTAATAGAGCGTGTATTTAGTTAATACATTCCCCGAGAGATGGCCCTGTCACATGTGATAGAGCGTGTATTTAGTTAACACAATTCCCGAGAGAGAATTCTGGTAGGCAGCTTTACGTTTATATAATTATCACAATTCCCGAGAGATGACTCTGTCACATGCAATAGAGCGTGTAATTAGTTGTAAAACAATTCCCGAGAGAGGATTCTGTCACATGCAATAGAGCGTGTATTTAGTTAACACAATCCCCAAGAGAGGACTCTAGTAAGCAGTGTGTGCAATTGTGAGTGTTTCTAGCTATCACAATCCCCGAGAGAAGGCCTAGCTCTCACAATTCCCGAGAAAGGACTATTCTTCCTCTACAGGTGTTCCTTTACAGGCAACAGCTCATATTTATAGTTATCACAATCCCCAATAGAGGACCTTGCTGCAGGAATGTATTTACGGTTGACTGGACTGGAGTGAATAATCTACCCTCATGGACCACTTAAAACAGTTCATACACTCAATTATTTTTATGAGCACCACGTCTTACTACCAGTCCAGGATGGGGGTAGCACATTGGTTTTATGATTTGCTCAACTTTGTGGTAACCGAAATAACTTGAACGGGAAAGACGGCTTCTCTTTTCTTCTTGAGGGATGTTTGTTGTTTGGTAATCCTGACAGAGCTCCTCCTTGTGGTGGCCCTCAGGCAAGATCCGGAGGTTTTAACCCGAAGCTTGGTTAAATCTCTGACGAGGTATCTGTGTGTGAATGAATGGGAGGAAGTGCCCCTTCCCCCCTCCCTCCTACTCACCACACACCAAGCGGTCGTGAGCTAATTCCTTTCGGGAAAGCTGGTCAGGGCACTTATAAGAGGTCCCGGCTAGGAAACTCAGGTTGAAAGCTCGTATGAGAATTATTGACGTTAGGCACCTGATCTCCAAGTGGTTAACGCCCCTACGTGAGAGTCCAGCACTCACAGAGGGAGGGGCTAACTGGTCAAGCTAGCTAAGACGAGGTTTTTTTGCCAGTTGTCCAGTGATGACAGAGTCAATGGCAGGCACGGGGTCATAATTCCCTAAATTACCCACTGCGCATGTAACGTGCGTGACTACGCCCAAAGACACAGCTATGATTGGTTAGAGGAGCCTCACAAGAGGTGTTTGTTCCCCAAACAATTGGATGCTGAACTCTGACACGGCAGGTGAGTTTCGACTCTTGAAAAGTCGTTGACTTATATAAGGTGTCAGATTAGTGACATATCCTGGAGTCCTGTATCTGTTCAAGCTATTTGCGTGCTTACACTGTTGGGGCAGGGATGAGAAAGGTACAATGTAGAGGGGGTGTATTTAGATTAGATTGAAGGGAGATTGGGCAAGAATTTTGGTAAAAGGACTGCGTGCATCTGACCAGGATTCGAATCTCAACCTCCCCATCACCGTAAAACCAGACCAGGTAAAGCCATATAACCTCGGATGGGGGAGCCATTGTACTTACTGCAATAAGATAACTTGGTTTGGGTCCCAAATAGATAAATATTTAGTTTTCATGTAGGGTAAACGATTCATGATCCCTATAAGTTAGGTTCATGACGCTTGTGGCGCCAAGTATGTTACTCATCAGTACCAGGTTTGATACCGGGCTCTGGACAGAAATATTTTGGTTTCCTTAAAGTCACACGTTGGTGGTCTGGGGTTTGGATGTCGTGTTTGTGATCCACTAAAATCTACTCCATTGGAATAAATACCACGAGCGTCTGAAAATCCACGAGAAAAAATGCATATCTGTACAGTGCGAATAAATAAACTCATGTGTATTCCGACGATTGTCTGTTAAGTTAGACGTATGCGTGGGGATGGAACTAAAAACGAAATAAAACAGGTTTACACGAAATATCCTACCAGTCAGGCGCATATTGACGTCATTATAAAATAGCCAAAACGAACTTAGCCAAAACTTAAACACGTGTACATTATTATTTTGAGGTACTGTATTTGATATGCACTTTCTGAACCAACTGATTATTTCAGCACGTGGTTTACAAACTAACATAAATCTCTAACAAAAACCAAACTAGGATATTTCCTCATCTGAATAGAAGGGGAAGCCCTAGTTGCATAAAGTATTAATATTTTAGTTTGTGGCGGGAGCTGATCCTTGGAACATCAACTCAATGAGAAGACGTGCTAACCTATGAACTAATGAGCGGTTCTTCTTCAATTGTAGGGCTAACTTATGATAATCAATACACATTATCATCCGAATACATATTTAGTTTTTGCTCCTCACGCGTGTACAGAAACAAGTTATTTCAAGGGGGGCTGAGTTCGGATGGGATGGTTATCTGAACCTCATTTTTGCAGGTGGAGACACTGCAGCTACCACTGCCTTCAGATTCTGGCCGCCAGGGCGCTACTCTTTATGGTGGAAGGACCAGCGGCGCAGGCGCAGTTGGCCCAGGAGCCGCAGTTGCGCATCTTGGCGGCGGCTCTTGACTCCACGCATGATCCGGTCAGTAGAAGCGTCCCATGACTGACCAGCGTCCCATGACTGACCATTAGGGAGATAGTCTAGTCTTTAGTATAAGTAGTAGTAGTAGTAGTAGTAGTCAAGGCCATAGCAAAAAAAAATGGGGGGAAGGATGAAGGCCGCCCCCCGAAATTTTATGAAAAACATATATATTTGCCTTATTTATGGTTGAAACAATATAAAAATTAAGATACAAGTACAAATTAGGGGGCTGTGTTACCATAAAAAGGACTTCCAATAATTTCTAGAGGTGTTTAATATTTAGAATTTTTCTCAGCCTCTGGTAGTTAGGGGGTTATTTTGTCATAAAAAGAACACTTCAAATAGCTTTTTTCTAGATTCCAGCCATTGAGGGATATGCCCACCAAACCCGCCCCCTCCCCACCCCGAAATTATTGGCTGGCTACGGCCTTGGTGGTGGTAGTAGTATTAGTAGTAGTAGTAGTAGTAGTAGTGTGTTTAACACTAGCGGCCATGCCAACAAAGATGTAAATCTCAATTGCCTGGTTTGCCGTTGATTGGGAGAGTATGGTTGGAAATCCTAAACAAATACAACGAGAGTGGCTTAATCCTGAATAATTTCTCCCCCTCACTTGAAAAATGCAGCTACACTTCCTTTAAAATTATATTTTCCTCTTCCCTACCTAATGATAATAATAATAATATATTATGGAAGGGTGGTAAGACGTAAACCACAGGGCTATGTATTACGATGTGTCACGTGATTAGATCAACCAATAATAAGAGGTTCCCTGCCGCACTTTTGCCATGGACACAGCACGCGAGCTAAAAACTAACTTAACAGTCTATAACAACACCAAGTTCTCCGGTCGTTAGTTCAGAACTGTAAAAGAGGAAGTTCCAGTTACAAAATTAATTATATAACCTTATACAAACCTGAATAACTAATCTTTGTAGATATACGCACTACTGACCGAGATTTACAGTGTTAGTTATTGGTTCCAGCAACTGCTAGTACTGGTACTACAGATAGTGGCGACTCTAGCGTTGGAACCACAACACCACCGCTCCATAATCGACCAGGGTCTTCCTGACGTCCTGAGCCAACTCTTGCTGCCATCGGATGAGTGGTACTACACCAACCACAGCACCAAGTACGCCCGCTTCGTCAAGCACCACGCGGCGAGGACCCTGGTCTACCTGGGGCTGCAGCATCGTGTCAACCTGCGGTTCAGCGTCTACGACGTCCTACAAGGTAGGGGTGGTTTTTATAAAGCCTACTCTCCCGTTAACTGCCTAGGGGGCGTAAAGAACTTCCAGAAAAAGTTTTTTATAACTCTCTCAAAAAATAACAGGGGCAGGAGGGGCCATTAGAATGTGATGATCTACCAAGAAGGACGTCAGAAGAAGAAAGTTGGGAGCTACTGTCTTAAACCAAACCCTTATTCGAGTTAAAAAATATCCTAATAGTAGCATTAATATATACATATTATTATGTCTGTATCGAAGCATTTACCCCTCAATCGTTTGTTCGGTAATTTCAGAAGAGGCGCCGCCCCCGACGCCCTTAATGGAGTCTGTGGAGGATACGTACATCACTATGACGTCGGCCGCCCCCAGTGTGGTGACGTGTCCCGTCACTAATAGGATACAAGGCCTGTCCGTCGAGAGTGCCGTCGTGAACGTGCTCAAAGCCATCGAGGTAGTAATTTAACTACTAATATATTTTTTAGGTTTATAGAAGGCATTTGGCAGTTCAAGCAGTAAGTTGTTGATTATTTATGTATGGACATGATTAAATACTCTGGAACAATAAATTGTTTTGTGTGTAAACATTGTTGTGTTGGAGCCACCTCAAAAATTATATTTGTATGTTTATTATAACAAACAGGTTAAAATACACTGATAATGTACTTGGTGCTGACCCAAGTGAACGGTCTTTAAAGCCATCCAGGGGGTGTATACACAGACAGACGTCTTTGAGTAGGGGACTGTTTTTGGTAGAAATGCGTTCCTGGTCCATGGTACCTGTATGTAGTGTACCGTATCTTGTGTTAACATACATCCCTGAGCCATGTGCTTGTCTATAGCATACTTTATCTTGTGTTAACATACATTCCTGAGCCATGTGCTTGTCTATAGCGTACTTTATCTTGTGTTAACATACATCCCTGAGCCATGTGCTTGTCTATAGCATACTTTATCTTGTGTTAACATACATCCCTGAGCTATGTGCTGGTCTATAGCATACTGTTTCTTGTGTTAACATACATTCCTGAGCCATGGTGCTTGTCAATAGCGTACTTTATCTTGTGTTAACATAAATCACTGAGCCATGGTGCTTGTCTATAGCATACTGTATCTTGTGTTAACATACATCCCTGAGCCATGTTCTTGTCTATAGCGTACTTTATCTTGTGTTAACATACATCCCTGAGCCATGTGCTTGTCTATAGCGTACTTTATCTTGTGTTAACATAAATCCCTGAGCGATGTGCTTGTCTATAGCGTACTTTATCTTGTGTTAACATAAATCCCTGAGCCATGGTGCTTGTCTATAGCATACTGTATCTTGTGTTAACATACATCTCTGAGCTTGTCTATAGCATACTGTATCTTGTGTTAACATACATCCCTGAGCCATGTGCTTGTCTATAGCGTACTTTATCTTGTGTTAACATACATCCCTGAGCTTGTCTATAGCATACTGTATCTTGTGTTTACAGGCCTCTCTGAGCCAAGGTTCCACGAGTGCCGATACATCCACCCTGCCATGGGTCATGAGTGGTAGTTCATACCAGACCACTCATAGGCTAGGTGGGTTCTAAAATACATACTAGGAAAGTGGAAAGTTGGTTTATTTTGGCACTCTTTTCGGATAAATCTTTCCTTGTACCCTATTTGAGATAGTAATTCAATAGGATTGAAAATTACTATGTACGCTACATATTAAGGCAATATTTTGAAGTTTTCTAAAAACAAATAAATATTTCCTAAATATCTTATAAGCTATCTAAATATTCCTGAAGTAATATCTTTGGAAGTGTCATATCTTTTGACTTTTTTTAAAAAAAAGCCCTGTAACTATCCAGATATTTTAAATAAATATCAGCTCTGCCTAGGAAGGCAAGGTTCTGGTTTGCACATTATTTTATGGACGGGTGTTTGTAGCATCGTTATAACTGTGGTGTATACAAGTGATACATGGTGTGACTGTGGTGTGTTCATGGTGTGACTGTGGTGTGTTCATGGTATGAATGTGGTGTATACAGGGTGTGACTGTGGGGATGTTGCAGGGCAGGTGCCGGCTAGGCGGCAACCCTCCGACCCCTCCTCGCCGCTGCTGGCTCAGAGCTTCCTCTCGTGCTATCCCTGTGTGCTGAGCCCGGTAGTGATGCTACGCCTGCTACTCCACCGCCTGCTCACCACGGCAGCACATCTTCAGCGCTGGAAGAGCTGCGCCTCGCGATCAAGTTTCGCTTCCGCCTCTGCTCACGACGTTCCACGCAGCCCTCGCAGTCGAGCCTCCTCCACCGACACAGAGTGCAGCACCCTCAGGAAGAGGAGGAAGGTAAGGGTCATAGTGGTGCCTGGTTTGAGTCCGGATCATGATCACGCGAATTACTTCCCTTTCGGCCCACTCGTATAATTAAATTAACGGTATGCCCATACTTGCGTGGAAGTAGGTTGGGGAAATAGTCATGCAAAAACCCCTTAGTACAGCAGCCGGGACTCAAACGTACATCTCTGCGTTACCGGAACCTAGACTAAACAAGACTGATGGAATTGCCCGCGTACCCGTCGTAACCATTCACTTTATGTTACTTTTATAATGTCAAACATATACGAATTCGTACTTAATTTATTTTGGAAATCCAACGCACTTTGTACTAAAGTTGGAAGGCCGAAGAAAGTTTTAACCTTGGTCCAAAATCAGCCTACGTGTTTCAAGAGTTTGGTTGAAGTTCAATAAGCAGACTAATGTTTTGAGGCGCTCCCATCCCAGACGTAACGGAGTTGGACCACCAGGCCCATCTCTTCGCGTCTACCCTACTCTCTGCCGCGTCCTCTTCTATCCCGATAAGGCGACCTCCTCTCTTGGGTCCACCGCTACCCCCCTTCATCCTTGACGAGATGCGGCTCCACGACAGGGCGCGAGCCCTGTGGCAGCGGTCTCATATCCTCCGAGCCAGGGAGGTCTACAGGGTCCTCCGTTCCCGCTGCCGGCGGTCGCTCCGTCGGTGGAGAGCGGAGGCTCAGCGCAGGAGGCTCCAAGACCTAGACACCGAGGATCTCTCCCTGTGGCGCCATCTGAAGGGGATGCGTCACAGGCCCGATCTAATCCCGGGGTTGCGCGTGGCGGGCGGTTTGGCGTCCGCCGCCTCGGACCGAGCTGAGGCCTTGGCGGTGGCGTTCGAGGCCAGCTTCGCGCGACGACCGGGCTCTCCGGCGAGAGATCCGGAGCCTCCTGCGGTAGAGCCCCCCGATAATCCCTTCCTTCCCCCGGTCGAGGGTCGCCCTCCCTACCCGGACCTTCGACTGGTCACCCCCCGCGAGCTGTCCCGGGCCCTGGCGAGGCTCAAAACCTCGTCCGCCCCGGGGCTCGATCGGGTTTCCCCCCTCCTCCTCACCCACTTACCCCGCAAGGCGTTCGTACTTCTCCTCCGTATCCTCAACGCCGTCCTGACACTGCTCCACTTTCCGGACCAGTGGAAGGCGGCGTACGTCGTTCCTATCCATAAGCCGGGGAAGCCCCCCGCCTACCCGGCTTCCTACAGACCCATCTCCCTCCTTTCTTGCGTCGGCAAGGTGGCGGAGAGAATGATCCTGGCCAGATTGGAGGCCTGGCTGGAGGTGAACCCCCTCCTGCCGGATCACCAATTCGGCTTTCGGAAGGGCCTGTCGACGACCCATGCGGTCGCCAAGGTAGTGGACCTGGTGACCGGCGCGTTCAACACCGGGGCCCGGACGGGCTTCGTCGTGTTGGACGTCAAAGGGGCGTTCGACAGCGTCAGCCACCGCGGGCTTCTCACAGCTCTCGCCGAGGCGGGTATCCCGCCTCCGTTCCTCCGTCTCCTCGAGTCCTTCCTCGCCGACCGCTCCTTCAGAGTGGGAGTCGAGGGAGCCCTCTCGTCCCCAAGACCGATCCTGGCGGGAGTCCCCCAGGGCTCCTGCCTCTCCCCGATCCTCTATTCCCTGTTCGTGCGGGACATGCCCGTCCCGCACGGAACGGCCCTGTTCCAGTTCGCGGACGACACCGCTATCCTGGCGCAGTCCCCGGACGCTAAGGTGGTCTGGGCCAAACTGACCTTCGCGTTGCGGGGCCTGTTGGCCTACCTTCGCACCCGGTCCCTCGCTATCCAATCCCAAAAGACGCAGGCTATTATGTTCACACGCCGCGGCACGGGCCCCCTGCAGCCACTTCGCGTGGAGGGAGCCGCGGTCCAGTGGTCGCCGTCACTCCGGTGGTTGGGGGTGACCCTGGACGCGAGATGCAGCTGGGACCCGCACCTGCGTTCGGCGGAGGGTAGGGCCAGGGGCGTCATGTTGAAGCTGGCTCCTCTTTTGCGCCCGGTCAGTCCGCTGGAATACGGCCACAAGATCAGACTTTTTCTGCTCTGTGTGATGTCCATCCTTCTCTATTCCGCTCCCGTCTTCTCCTATCTACCTAGATACAGGTACAATCATCTCCGTGCTGTATACCACCGGTTCCTCCGACTTATCCTCGGGGCTCCGCCCCGCGTCCCCAACCGCGTTCTCCTGACCGCGTCAGGCCTCCCATCCTTGGACAGCCGTATCCGCGGACTGGCGGAAAGATTTTTCACCCGAGCGCAGGCCAGCTCCAACATGATCGTCAGGGGCATCGGCGATTACGACGCCCCTGGCCGTCCCTACCGCCGAATCAGGGATGGCGTTGTGAATCCCTTCGTCGACGTCGGCAGGTGACCTCGGAGTCGAATCTGGGGAGTCGTGACCCCCCTTCTAGTCGTGTGAGACTGGGAGGGGTGGCCAGACAGCGAGTCATGCCGGTCGAGTCGGCCGAGTTCGGCGGTCAGTGCGCGGGTCGCCCGGTGACGGAAAGGGGCACCCGCAGTGAAGACGCCAACTAGGCGAAAGGTGCTGTGCGGTGGGGCCACTATACCCCACCGCGATAGATGATTTGAGCCCTATTTGGGGGATAGGATTACCTTTATTATTTTTTTCATTCGACGGATCCAGTAAATTTAAGAACCCTTATGGGTTGGACAATATTATCTTATTTCATTTGGGTATATTTTGATTTAAAAATGTCTGTAACTAGATGGTAAGTAGTTGAATAAATAACTTATTAAAGG
>CABFVX010006687.1:26501-37424 GCA_902151425.1 Timema shepardi
GTGAATCCCTTCGTCGACGTCGGAAGATGACCTCGGAGTCGAATCTGGGGAGTCGTGACCCCCCTTCTAGTCGTGTGAGACTGGGAGGGGTGGCCAGACAGTGGGGTATGCCGGCCATATAGGCCGTGTTCGACAGATGTGCGCGGGTCACCCGGTGACGGTAAGGGCACCCACAGAATGACACCTACAAGGTGAAATGGGCCGTGCGGTGGGGTCACTATACCCCCTCGCCATTACGTGACTTGCGCCCTATTTAGGGGATAAAAAATAACTTTTATTTAGTTTTTTCTCTCGACGGACAAGCTGTATTAAAGAACCCTTATGGGTTGGTAAATATTATTGTTATTCGTTTATGTTATTGAAAAAATGTTTGTAATTAGATTATAAGAGAAAAGAAATAAAATACTAGAGAAAGAAAAAAAGAAAGATCAGACTTTTGCTGCTCTGTGTGATGTCCGTCCTGCTCTATTTCGCTCCCGTCTTTTCCTATTTACCTAGATACAGATACAATCATTTCGGTGCTGTACACCACCGGTTCCTTCGCCTGATCCTCGGGGCTCCGCCCCGCGTCCCAAACCGCGTTCTCCTGATCGTGTCAGGCCTCCCCTCCTTGGACAGCCGTATTCGCGGTCTGGCGGAGAGGTTTTTCAGTCGGGCGCAGGCCAGCTCCAACATGATCGTCAGGGGCATCGGCGATTACGACGCTCCTGGCCGTCCCTACCGCCGGATAAGGGACGGCGTTGTGAACCCCTTCGTCGACGTCGGAAGGTCACCTCGGAGTCGAACCTGGGGAGTCGTGACCCCCTTCTAGTCGTGTGAGACTGGGAGGGGAGGCCAGATAGCGGGTGATGCCGGCCGACAGGCCATGTTAGCAGCGACGGGACGGGTCGACGGGTAGTGTAAGTGAAATTATCGCGAAGTGCACCCGCCGACCCGTCAAAAAAACGACCTACCGGGTCTTATGTGCCGTGTGGGGGGAACCCAAATCCCCCCACTATATAAATATTTATATTGTGCCCTATTTAGGGGATCCTAATGAACAGAGTAAAACAATTAATTTATTTTCGACATATTTTATTTTTTGAGAACCCCAAGGGGTTGGGAAAAAGTTGTATATATTCCATATGATTTGTTTTTATTTTGAAAAAAATGTATGTAAATAGATATAAGAAAGAAAAATAAAAATACTAGAGAAAGAAAGAAAAGAGGCTAAAACGCACAAACACGCCTATTATATGTTTATTGTATAATACATGGGGGAAAAGGATAAACGAAAATAGTCTGGATTAATTCAGGTCTAGAAAACAACGGAAACCTGTAAAAGACAGGGAATTTGTGGGATAGGAAATTCTCAGAGAGAAAACCAAGGACATTTTTTAAATTCACAAGAATATAAAGGTATGCTAGTAATTATTTAAAAATTACAAAATAGAGGTGCACAGTATTTGTTTGTTTGGCTTTATTGTTTTTACCCATCTAATAAGAACATGAATAATACAGTAAACATAAATTGACAAACAATTGACACCAACCCTGAAGGGCTCTCGAGAACAGACACAACATTGAACATATAACATAATTTCACAATGACATAATATGGCGTCCTTGCGGGCTGGAATGTACCGTCTGTGGGTTAGGGGTGGTAAAAGTATATAAAAAAAACCCACCCCGTTGCACATGATGTGTCGCCAGGACCGTAAAAAACATACACTGTACAGGTGAGAGGGACGGAATGGAAACAGTAGAAGGAACAAGAAACAGAGGGGGAAAAAAGAATAACATGAGGGTGGGCCGGCCCCGGTCGGAAGAGCCGCCGGGGTCGGTCGGGAATAATAACGGTTAGACACCAGGGCTACGCTGATAGTATTTGTTTGTTTTTGTTTATAAGACTTACAAAACAATAATATATACGTAATATAACTAGACTCATTAGATAACACATCACACATCAGCCTCGAAGAGCTCAACAATGTGAAAGGCTTTGGTAACTTAGAAAAAATAAAAACATATAAGTTATAAAACAGTGCCCTGAAGGTCTGATTAAACTCACTTCTTTTAGATCAGGGTGGGTAGAATTTTAAAAAAAATACCCCGTTGCTTATCCAGATCTACTGTGGCCATAAAATACAGTAATAAAAAAATTTACAAATAAATAAACACTATGGAAACATATTACAAGTGATAAAAACAATAATTGAATAATTGAATGGAATCAGGAGAAACATAAAATAAAGACTTGCTGAAGATGGAGTTAAGAGGAAGAGTGTCCTTGCATATAAAGACTAGGATACATTGCATATAATTTGACCTGGAAAACTTTAACAAGTCAGAGGCTGTACTCTACCACATCATTATTAAACTAATTGTAGATAACATACATGCTCGATGGTTCATTAACAAATCAGTTTTGGATGCTCACATAGTTCCGAACAGGATAATCACATCAATCCAATGGGTGGGTGAAGTTTCGAGATGTCGAAGTCGAAGGTCAAATATCCTTTTTTTCAGCTTTAGCGTCCACAATAACCTTTGCGTCTTTGAGAAACATTTTGGAAGAAGAAAACATCTATGAACAGATCTGAAATCTCTCACTAGATATATTTCCTCAAATATAAACATAATAAAGAGCTCTCCAATTTTTAACACCTACTGGTGATATTATTATTATTATTACTGTTATTATATGTCGTAAGCATAGATAAAACAGATACGTGAGTGAAAGAAAACTTATATTACAGTACCAGCAGTTAGATATATTCTTCACACGGAAAAGCTGCATCAACAATAAATCAAATTTGGGCGTTCAACATTCAATTACCAACTTTTTTTTTACAGTCCCTCCCTTCACAAACCTAACTTAATATTGGAAATCTCAAACAAATTAAAGCAATCGATAAATTACAATATGTATAATCTTTTAAACATAATACTAACTTGGCTACAAACTGAATGAAAGAACGAACATATTTAGAAATATTTATTTAATTTTATTTGGTTATCTTACTTGCACGTGTCTTCGAAATTTAAAATAAAATCTTATATTGTGATTAAAAATTCACGAGTGGTTTCGTATTTATAAATGAAACTAGCTTTGGCCATTAATTACTTTTACTCAATATTAATAGTTTTAGTTTGCATGCAAATTGTAAAGTAAGTTTGTATGTCACTGAGAGGTTTCCTAGACCAGACTTGAGATGAACCTAAATGATGTCGACTTGTTGGTGTTGGCGGGGCAGGTGAACCTGACGGTGGACTGCTCGAGCAACGAACCCGGGCCCCCAACTGCTCCAGAGGAACCACCCCCTCCACCAAGCCGAGCGCGGCCCTTGCAACGCCCCTCGGCGGCCTCGCTCGTGGTCCAGGGTCGGGATAGCTCTGGGAGCGTGTCCGGACTAGGCCTGGAGCCGGCTGTGCAGGCCACTCTGTTCGCCTTCTCCCACCTGCTGCGCCACGCCCCCTCGAGGGAGTCTCTGCAGAGTGGGCCCAGCAGTGAAGGGCGGGACTCCCCCGGGCCTGGGTCTCCCCCATTGCTTCCACTCCCCATCATCAGTCTGCACTATCACAAGCCACGGGCCTCCTTCCGGTTTTCCAGTCTGCGTCAGAGTAACAAGAGGCGCTCCAAGTCCCACGCGAACATCGCCAAGGTACGTCTCTCGCTTCCTTTCTACAGTTTGGGGCTTAAACAAATAGACGATCTATGCTGAGATAAGTGATGGCCAACGTGCAGAGGTTTGCTTGACGTCTGGTGGAGCTCATCTGAGTGACATTATCTTCAAAAAGTGAAAAAATATAGTGTTTTATTTGTTTTCATCTAGCTAGTTAATAATATTTACTTTTCAATTAGTGTGTTAATTTTCAAGTCATTAATCGTCTAATTGTTTCGGCCCCACCATGTATTACCAAGGTAATACCACCCCTCTTTCTTTTCAATGTACATTCCAACCCTCCTCCTTTTCAATATTTGTCTCACCCCCTTCATTAATTGTAATCTCTAACAATATTCCAACAAAGGTGAATAAATAAAATAATATTTTAAACGGTGTCAATACACCAATAATAGTTTAAGCTCACGTCATCATTATTAATGTATAAGAGGGCTAACTATCAAGAGAGGAGCCTTTCCTGTTGTGACATTAGAGAAAGCAGGGGTGTGTCCAAACAATCCTTATATCGCTGGGTTTCTACCAGTGGGTGGAGTGCTAATGACTCTGTACGTGTGTGTGAAGGTGGCCCACAACAACACCCCAGAGCAGGATATCCTCGCCTTCCAGAAGCAGCTCCAGAACCTCCCGGACTTTGACTCCCCGGAACACCCAACGGGAGTTTCGGGGGCGATGGGTTTTTCCGACCCGGCCTCCGCCGCCGCTGAGTTTCTGGCCAGCCGCCCCTACCTTCGCCCCCGGTCCCGCTCCATGCCCCGCGTCACGTACGAGTCGTCACGGTATCTAACCCTGCCCGAGGTACCTTGGACCACGTCGGCGGGGGGTGGGGGAGGTTCATCAGGACGCCTGCATCGGGGAAGGTCCGCCGGGGCACTTGAGCACCACGCCCCCCAGGGGCAGGGTGGGGGCAGTCCTGCCACAACCCCCGCTGACGAGAAGGTCCCGTCTGCGATCGGAAGCAGTGGGGGTGGAGGAACCACGTGTACTCCCAATAGCAGACGTAGCAGCCTGTCACCGTCTGACCGCACTGCCAGAAGGCGGGACAGTCCCTCTTGTATCATGGTGGAGGTACCTCCATGGCATCGCGCTATCTTCAACTTCATAGAGGTACGTACCTTCCACAACTTGAATTACTTATATATTCTAGCTAGCATTGGGATTCAGTAAGAGGAGGATGAAAAACATCAATTAAATCAGATAAATCACTTCCTGGTTTAAGATAACATAAACATACACCTTTAGAAAACATTTACTTCTTAACTAATTAGAAAACATGGGCACATGACGTTAACAAATAGGGATATGTGATGTTATAAAACATGAACACATGACGTTAGAAAACATTGATATAATACTTTGGAAAACATGAGATTACTAGATTAAAAATCATAGACATACTACGTTAGAAAACATAGGAAAATGACATTATAGCACGTGGATATATGAAGTTAGAAACCATGGACTTATGATGTTACAAATCATTCGTATATGATGCAAGGAAATCTGTACATGTTACGGAAATAAACATGAACATATGACGCTAGAAAAATTGGCATCATATAATTTTTGAAAACATGGACATATGACATTAACAACCATGGGCATATGATGTAAGAATATATGCGAATGCGACGTAATGAAGCATAGACATACTATTTTAAAAAGGCATAGGAATACGATGTTAGAAAACACTGACATGCCACATTAGAAAATATAGCAATACGACGTTAGAAAACATGGACATGCTACATTATAAATATAGCAATACGTCGTTATAAAACATGAACATGCGACATTATAAACTATAGCAATACGTCGTTATAAAACATGAACATGCGACATTATAAAATATAGCAATATGATGTTAGAAAACATGGACATTATAAAATATAGCTATACGACGTTAGAAAACATGGACATGCTACATTATAAATATAGCAATACGTCGCTATAAAACATGAACATGCGACATTATAAACTATAGCAATACGACGTTATAAAACATGAACATGCGACATTATAAACTATAGCAATACGTCGTTATAAAACATGAACATGCGACATTATAAACTATAGCAATACGACATTATAAAACATGAACATGCGACATTATAAAATATAGCAATACGACGTTAAAAAACACGGACATGCGACATTATAAATATAGCAAAACGTCGTTAGAAAACATGGACATGCAACATTATAAACTATAGCAATACGTCGTTATAAAACATGAACATGCGACATTATAAAATATAGCAATACGACGTTAGAAAACATGGACATGTGACATTATAAAATATAGCAATATGATGATAAAAACATGGACATAAGAAACATGAACTGTGCATATGATATTATAAAACATAAATATATTAAATTAGAGTACATGTACATTTAAACTTAAAGGATACATCTATCAAGGCAGTACAAGTTGATAGAACTATGATATATTATTTTTATTGAAAAGCTTAGCTATGACATGAAAAAGTAATATATTACTTTTAGTATCACGTATATGCTAAAAGTGCGTGCTACCGAACGCGTAGTAAGACGCGGTGATAATAATAATAATAATAATAATAATAATAATATATGCTATAATATTATTAGTAGGTTGTAGTAATGGCATTCATAAATATCTTATTAATATAATGCAAGAATAGCTATGATTAAAATCTACTGTGTTTCGTTTAAGGAATAACAGTAAAAATACCGTAATCTACTGTGTGTGTTTTTCAAGAATGACCGTGAAAATAGCCTACTGTGTTTATCTTGCGGAAATAGCTAGGTTATTGTGTTCATGTTGCAGGAAAGGCCTTGATAAATAAAATAAAAGTCTATTAATGTATTGTAAGTTTCAGGAATGTCAGTGAAAACTATCCACTTTGTGTATCTTGCAATAATAACTAATAATAAGAATATATATTTTCAGTATGTCTCAGGAATAGGTGTGATAATAATCTATATATTATTTTTAAATAAGTTACTATGATAATATTTTTCTGTGTATATGTTGTACAAATGACTGTAGTAAAAACCTAGTTTTTTTAATATTGCAAGATTGCCTGATAATATAATATGTTTATTTTTGTATGGCTATGTATGACAACATTATTTAGTTGGTGTATGTTGTAGCAATAGATCCGATAATATTATACTATATGAGTGTCAAAGGTATGGCTGCAATATCAATCTATGCAGTGTATTTAGCAAGAAAGGCTGTGGCAATAATCTACTGGGTCTATGTTGCTAGAACAAGTGTGAAAATAATCTATTGTATGTTTGTGGTAGGATTGACAGTGGTAATAATATACTGGGCCTATGTTTCAGGAATAACTGAGATATAAATCGTATGTGTATGTTACAGAAATGATTGAAGTGATAATACTATGTATTTGTTGCAGAACTGACTCTAATAATAATATTATGTGTATGTTGAAGAAATGACTCTGATAATATTATGCGTATGTTGCAGAAATGATTCTGATAATAGTACTATGTGTATGTTGAAGAAATAACTATGATAATAATACTATTTGTATGTTGCAGAAATGACTCTAAAAATAGTATTATGTGTATGTTGCAGAAATGACTCTGATAATAGTAATATGTGTATGTTGAAGAAATGACTGATAATAATACTATGTAACTGTTGTAGAAATGACTCTGATAATAATACTATGTGTCTGTTGCAGAAATGACTGTGATAAAAGTACTATGTGTATGTTGTAGAAATGTCTGATAATAGTACTATGTGCATGTTGCAGAAATGACTCTGATAATAATACTATGTGTATGTTGTAGAAATGTTTGATAATAGTACTATGTGTATGTTGAAGAAATTACTCTGATAATATTATGTGTATGTTGCAGAAAGTACTCTGATAATAGTAATATGTTTATGTTGAAGAAATGACTGATAATAATACTATGTAGCTGTTGTATAAATGACTCTGATAATATTATGTGTATGTTGCAGAAAGTACTCTGATAATAGTAATATGTGTATGTTGAAGAAATGACTGATAATAATACTATGTAACTGTTGTAGAAATGACTCTGATAATAATAATTATTTGTATGTTGAAGAAATTACTCTGATAATATTATGTGTATGTTGCAGAAAGTACTCTGATAATATTATGTATTTGTTGCAGAAAGTACTCTGATAATAGTAATATGTGTATGTTGAAGAAATGACTGGAAATAATACTATGTAACTGTTGTAGAAATGACTCTGATAATAATACTATGTGTATGATGCAAAAATGACTCTGATAATAATACTATGTGTCTGTTGCAGAAATTGCATATAATAATACTATGTGTATTTTGCAGAAATGACTCTGATAAAAGAACTATGTGTATGTTGCAGAAATGACTCTGATAATAGTACTATGTGTATGTTGTAGAAATGTCTGATAATAGTACTATGTGCATGTTGCAGAAATGACTCTGATAATAATACTATGTGTATAGTTGCAGAAATGACTCTGCTAATAGTAATATGTGCATTTTGCAGAAATGTCTTATAATAATACTATGTGTCTGTTGCTGAAATGACTCTGATAAAAGTACTATGTGTATGTTGTAGAAATGTCTGATAATAGTACTATGTGCATGTTAAAGAAATGACTCTGATAATAGTACTATGTGTATGTTTTAGAAATGACTCTGATAAAAGTATTATGTGTATTTTGCAGAAATGTCTTATAATAATACTATGTGTCTGTTGCAGAAATGACTCTGATAAAAGCACTATGTGTATGTTGCAGAAATGTCTTATAATAGTACTATGTGTATGTTGCAGAAATGTCTTATAATAATATTATGTGTTTGTTGCAGAAATGACTCTGATAATAGTACTATGTGTATGTTGCAGAAATGTCTTATAATAATACTATGTGTCTGTTGCAGAAATGACTCTGATAAAAGTATTATGTGTATGTTGCAGAAATGTCTTATAATAATACTATGTGTCTGTTGCAGAAATGACTCTGATAATAGTACTATGTGTATGTTGCAGAAATGACTGTGATAAAAGTACTATGTGTATGTTGTAGAAATGTCTGATAATAGTACTATGTGCATGTTGCAGAAATGAACTCTGATAATAATACTATGTGTATGTTGTAGAAATGTTTGATAATAGTACTATGTGTATGTTGTAGAAATGTCTGATAATAGTACTATGTGCATGTTGCAGAAATGACTCTGATAATAGTACTATGTGTATGTTGTAGAAATGTCTGATAATAGTACTAAGTGTCTGTTGCAGAAATGTCTCTGATAAAAGTACTATGTGTATGTTTCAGAAATGACTCTGATAATAGTAATATCTGTATGTTGTAGAAATGTCTGATAATAGTATTATATGCATGTTGCAGAAATGACTTTGATAATAGTAATATCTGTATGTTGCAGAAAAGACTCTGATAATGGTACAATGTGTATATTGCAGAAATGACTCTGATAATAGTACTATGTGTCTGTTGCAGAAATTTCTCTGATAATAATATCTGTATGTTGCAGAAATGACTCTGATAATGGTACAATGTGTATGTTCAGAAATGACTCTGATAATGGTACAATGTGTATGTTCAGAAATGACTCTGATAATGGTACAATGTGTATATTGCAGAAATGATTCTGATAATGGTACAATGTGTATGTTCATAAATGGATCTGATGATGGTACAATGTGTATATTGCAGAAATGACTCTGATAATGGTACAATGTGTATGTTCAGAAACTACTCTGATAATGGTACAATGTGTATATTGCAGAAATGACTCTGATAATAGTAATATCTATATGTTGCAGAAATGACTCTGATAATGGTACAATGTGTATGTTCAGAAATTACTCTGATAATGGTACAATGTGTATATTGCAGAAATGACTCTGATAATAGTAATATCTATATGTTGCAGAAATGACTCTGATAATGGTACAATGTGTATGTTGCAGAAANTACTCTGATAATGGTACAATGTGTATATTGCAGAAATGACTCTGATAATAGTAATATCTATATGTTGCAGAAATGACTCTGATAATGGTACAATGTGTATGTTGCAGAAATGACTCTGATAATGGTACAATGTGTATGTTCAGAAATGGATCTGATGATGGTACAATGTTTATGTTTCAGAAATGACTCTGATAATAGTAATATCTGTATGTTGCAGAAATGACTCTGATATTAGTAATATCTATATGTTGCAGAAATTACTCTGATAATGGTACAATGTATATGTTCTAGAAATGTCTCTGATAATAGTAATATCTGTATGTGTCAGAAATTACTCTGATAATAGTACTATGTGTATGTTGCAGAAATGACTCTAATAATAGTACTATGTATAAGTTGCAGGAATGACTGTTATTGTAATATGTTGTGCTTATCTGGCATTAGTGACTGTGATTACAATCTACTGTTTGTGTGGTACAGGAATGGCTGCGTATGTCCTTAGTGGAGCTGGAAAGGAATGCCCCCCTGTGCCGGGAGATTAGGGACTTCCTGGCTAAGGCTGCCCCTTGTGGGCCCCCATACCAACAGTGGTGCACTGAGATACGCAACGAATTCCCGTCCTTGGTGAGCCGTTTTTTAATCTTACATTTTATTTCAGTAACACATTTTCTACCTTATCTCATTTTATGAGCTGGCCGGCTGGTCTTGATATAACAAGCATTAATATGATTTTATCTATACTCATTCTTGAGAAGTAAATCATTTGTAACATCTTTAAACAATCACTCTACACCTTTGTAAAAATACATGGTCTTAGTCCGAAAATGTCTCTGCGACTAAGTCCATGTATCATAAAGTCTACAAAATATCTTATTTCCCTTGTACCAGTGGACAAAGATGCAAATGTTCCAGCCAGTCTCATATGATCATTCTATTCGTTGGGTGGAAGGTTAAGGTGGAAATTACGGGGAAGTTTTTTTTTTTCTAAATGGTTTCTCATTCCCACATAACTCGAATATGGGTAGACCCCTAAAATCTACCTTTCTCATTTATATCCCTGATTAGTGTGGGTATTTAAATAACCCAGATGAATATTAAAGAGACGCAAGTTCCTTCCATCTTCAACCTTTGAAAAGTTAAGAATCAAATAGCCAAAGCTATCATTTATCCTTTTAGTGAAGATTACTCCACCTATATATCATATTCTGAAAATTGAAAAATAACACCTGGACACGGGATTCAAACCCGGGACCTTTGGCTTAGTAAGTAAGGGGGAAACGCAG
>CABFVX010006688.1:0-23604 GCA_902151425.1 Timema shepardi
TAACACTAATTACAAAATATTAACTAAGGGGA
Source organism: Timema shepardi (assembly GCA_902151425.1). Taxonomy (NCBI): domain Eukaryota; kingdom Metazoa; phylum Arthropoda; class Insecta; order Phasmatodea; family Timematidae; genus Timema; species Timema shepardi. The sequence goes on from CABFVX010006688.1 coordinate 33, forward strand.
AAACATTCTTGAAAATAATACAAATGAATTTGAAAACGAAAAATAAGTCGAGAACAGGAGACCAATCTATGAAACAAAAATATAGTTTAACTAATGAACACAATGAAAAATATTTTAAGATGGAGTCAAACCATTAGTCAAATATTGCTAATTTGTTTGGTGGGTCTAAAATTATTTAAAAATTTCACTCGATGAAGAAAAATAAATATGTATTTAATAAAAATAAAAATTTATGTTTAAAATAATTACATTTTCAATACAGTGAAAAATAGAAATAAAGTGATTTTAATTAAAATTAATGAAAATGAGTCAAGAATATCTCGACTGGTGCGAGCTCTAGACAAATATGTGAGCACTAAATGAAGAATATAGACAAGGGGGAGAAGGAAAGAAACATCGTACAAAGTTACTATCCCAGTGTCAACCCCGTGATCAGTGCCTCCCATGTACACCTCTCAGATCACCATACCTTTTAACAGCAAAAACAATGCCACCAACTACACCACTGTAATATCCCACACTCATAAATTGGCAAATCGTTGCAACTAGAAAGCTTAAAATCTGATCAACTTTTACATTGGGTTTTGACTTTTGAGATATGTCATAGGGATTGTTTTTTCACATTATTTTCATTCATGAGTTCAGTAAAGTAACGCACAAATTTGCCAACACTGTAGTTTTAGTTTTTAAAAAAAATATAAAGTCAAGTAGATTTTCTTTAATGTTGTTGGTGAATTATTTGATAATTCATAGATACAATCGAAATGAGAAAATCCATGTTAAAACAATTGAACAAAATCAATAGGTCGAGAGCTAAATATCGATGTTTTGAAAAGAAGATCGACGTGTCTGTGAATCGCATCCCTTATCTAAAAGAAAAATAATTCTATTCTATTCTATAAGTAAATAATATGCTTCTTTAGCTTATTGTTTAGTAAAATTAAACAAAGACTGAGAAGAAGCTTTCTATCATATAGCTTGTTGCGTTTCATTTATCTTAGAGGTAAGGCTTATTATATGACTAAGGGATAATTTAACTTTAAAGTAGATTCATTGTTAAATGAATAACTTGTTCATGTGAGTACTTTACTTGATGGTGTCACCTTTTTTACTTAGAAATACACTAGAACGTTTCATTACATTTATCAATATGTTTAATAAGGTCATTGATTAGTTATACACTGTCGCCCTTTACTTTACGAGCTTAGATTTACCCATTTGTAAAAATGAAGGTCAATTACAAGTAGAGCTGTGTTAGTTTTAAAACCCTGATCATGATCCTTAAACACCCTTGACAGACAAAGGTTGCATTAAGTTTTATTATTTAATCAGCCAACACCTCTTCTAACCATAGGGAACTAGGCTCTACAAGCCTAAGTTAAATATAGGCTTCCTAAAATGTTGTGCTGGTTCACACAGACTTGTATTTTTGTTAGGTGTTCATCTATATAGTCATCATGTTCACTGTAGCAGTCCACATATGCCTAGACAACATTTTCCACTTTTGTTACCGTGAATTATTTTGATTGTCGCAGGCAATTACTATAGACACACAACATTAAGTATCATTGAACAGTAGGTGTTATCATATCATTGTGTTTCTAGAAAACCTCAACAGTGAATGTGCTTTGTTTCATATATGGTACATATATTCCTAATTACACCGTCCTCTTACTGGGTGGTTAAGTAACACTGTCCATAGCTAAAAAATCAACAACTCCACACTTAGCATTTGGTTGATAGAGTAAATAATCTATTTGTTAATGGATTTCAAAACAATTTTTATGATTATCTACAATGGCTACAAAAATTACTCTACTTACTTGGCTGCCACTTCATTCGACCAACTTTATCCACGCACTATGCCAAACATGTTTACTTGTTTTAAGATATGACTAAACTAACCTGCTAGTGATACTTGCAGAGCTGGCGACCCCTGCTGGCGAGTCATACAACTTCATTCCTCTCCCTCCTTCATAGAGAGTAATTTTATGTTCATATAAGGAGACTTTTTGGATTCTACACTCCCCATTGGTCCTTCCATATAATACTTGAGTGTGATGATGTTTGGTAGTAGATTTGTGTTGCATTTTGTATTTACTGAGGTAATTTAGAAGGAAAATATATACTTGGTTCTGCACGGTTTTAGGGTTAGGCCCTTAGCTGTGCGTTGGTATAGCGTAAGGTGGGGCAATAATGAGGTGAGTGAGGTAATAATGAGACAGCAAAGTATTGATAATTTATAGAACCACTTAAGGTTTAAAATAGATACTAAAATGTAGAATTATATGCCTAGTTATTGGAACAATTACAATATCATTTGGTTCAAGTATTTTATATACAAAAAAAAAATTCATTCAACCTCTATTTTTATGACCCCCAAAAAAAATCATTTGTTTTGAGAATACATTTGCTGTATTTCTAGTTTGAACAGTGTTAGAGATGAAGTTTATGCACCAAAATATTGCAAATTTTATGTAGAATCAGCTACTCATAGCTACAATTCCATTTAATAATACAACCAAAGTTATTTCAGTTTAATTATTTGAGGAAAAACTGAGAGACATAGGTGGGGTGAATATAAGACAGATGAGTGGGAAATTTTGAGACAAACACGTTCATGTTCGTTGTATTACTGTTGATATATTGTTGTTTGTTTTAAAGCCATTTTAACTGAGTGTTTGTTTTGAGTTTTGTTCTTCTAGTTTCATGTTTTTGGTAAAAATAGGTCTACTTTTTATTTTAGTTTGATTTTAGTCTGATTAGAAATGTCACAATGCCTTGGATGTACACATTAAAAGGAAATACCTACTCAGAAGAAACCATTGCAAAACCTTTTAAAGAAATAAGGGTGGTAAAAAGAAGCTTGAAAAGTGCTGTACAGGCCTATTGCATTGATAAATCATTGTTATCAAGATTAATTTTAGGCAAAGGAATGGTGGAGAGGGGAAGAGTGACAGACTTATCCCATGCTTTAGAAAAAGAGCTGTCTACACATTTAAGACTCATGGTAAAATGGGGGTTTGCCCTCACAAAGAAGGAAGTGTTGTCTGTGGTGGCAGTCTTTGTTTCCGAAAGTGGGGTTACTACCCCATTCACTAATGGTATACCGGGAGTTGAACGGTTTTGTGTGTTTTGTCAGCACGACAATATAAATCTCAAAAAGCTTGAGAATTTAGAATACAACAGAAGGAGTGCCACAAGTGATCCTATTATAATCTATTTCTTTATGGACTTGTTGAAACAACAGTGACTGAAATGGGTCTAAAACAAAAGCCTTAGTGTATTTGGAATTGTGATGATAGTGCCCTGCGGCTATGTGAGGGACTACACACTCTATCCAGGAACAAGTTTAGCATCAGAGGTGTTACCCCAAGGGCTTGTTATCTGTGGCTGTATAGTGTAATGTTTTATGTTTGCAACATGTATTAACAGAATAGACTTCACATTGTACTGAGTTAGACTTTTGTTTATTTGACAATTCTCGCTGTAATATACCATGGTGGCAGCGGTGGGATATTGCACTGTATTTAAGTAGGCCTATAACTAAGCTGAAGTGAAAAGTTCCAACATAGATAAATAAACCAATTCCAAAATGTCAGCTCCTGTGTATCAAATATCGGCTCAAGACCCTTTCGATTTCAAATCAACATTGGAATGGAAATCGTGGAAAGATCGTTTTATGCTTTTCATATGTGCTTCAGGTATGATGAAGGAGGAAGAAAAAGATCAGGGAAATTATTTGATTTATTTGATGGGCCCTCAGGCTGAAACTATTTTTCTCTCGTTCAAGCTATCATCAGCCAATCAAAATAAGTTTGATACAGTCCTTCAGAAGTTTGACAACCATTTTATTCCCACCAAAAACATAATCTTTGAACGAGCACGGTTCCATACAAGATTCCAACTTGAGGGTGAGTCAGTAAGTGATTAATTTACAGATCTTCATACTGTTGCTCAAGATTGCAACTTTCCTCTCATTTTTTATGACGAAGCCATTAGAGATAGTCGTAGTTGGTATTATAGATAAAAATCTCTAGTTCAAACTACAATTAGATGCCAAATTAACACTATAAACAGCTGTTAATTCTGCTATACAATCTGAGCAAGTTAAATAACAGCAAGAAACTTTAACAGGAGATACTCAAGTTGCAGCTGACAAGGTTAATGCTACAAATAAATTTAAAAAAAAAGAGTGGAATTTTTTTTGGTTATAGTAGGAACACCTTTTCTAATGAAAATAAAAGTCAAACTAGAAAATAATGTTTTGGTGTGGGAGTAATATTGAACATCCTAGAACCAAATGTCCTGCTAAGAGTGCTAACTCTAATCAGTGTCGATATAAAGGGCACTATGCAAAATGTTGTAGATTTAGATCAGTTGATGCTGTTGACACAGAAGGCGAGTTAGATAAAGATGGTGAATTTGTCGGCCTTGCCTCTACAAAAACTAATTATTTGCATGATAAATGGTTGGTAAACACCAAATTCTATGGGAAAGATCTTTCTGCTAAAATTGGTACAGGTATTGGTATTGGTATGTGAATATTATTGGAAAACGTACATATGAGGAGTCTTTTAAATATATGGAACTTTTGACATCAAATAAAATTCTATTTGGTCCAGGGGGCGCTCAACTCAAAACTATTAGCAGGATTCAAGGCAAACTCCAATACAAGAATAAAAATATTTTTGAGACATTCTATGTAGTTCAAGGAGCAGATAGAATTCTTTTAAGCCATTATACTAGTGAGAAATTAGGCCTTATAAAGAGGACTTCTGAAGTATGAAAAGCTAATTTTGTTCCAAAAACTGTGTTCCCCAAACATTTACAGGACTAGGAAAAATTTGAGAGCCATTTCACATAAAAATTGGATAGGGGGCTGTACCACATGCTATTAGTGTTCCCCGATGTGTTCCTTTACCTTTAAAGAAGGTTCTTAAAAATAACTGGATATGATGATTTGGGATGAAGTCATATAAAAAGACGACGATCCATCAGATTGGTGTCCTCTCATGGTTATAGTTCCAAAAGCCAATGGATCCCCAAGTTTGTGTGTTAAACTGGCTAAATTAAATCAACATGTAGAAAGATAACTTTTTCCTATACCAGCAGTTGATTATTCCCTAGGTCAACTAGAAGGGGCTAAGGTATTCTCAAAACTAGATGTCAACTCAGAATTCTGGCAGGTTTCCCTCACCGATTCTTCCAGAGCTCTAACCACATTCATCACACCGTATGGAAGGTATCGGTTTCTTTGGTTACTTTTTGGGATATCCCCTGCTCCGGAGGTTTTCCAGAAGAAGGTTAGTGCTCATCTAGAAGAATTGGAGGGAGTTGTCCGCCATTTTGACGATATAATAGTATATGGGTCAATTATTGAGGAACATGAATAACGGCTTTATAAAGTCCTTTCTAGGCTGCAAAAAGCAATTTGGTCTCTAAATGAAGAAAAGTGTTCGTTTCGGAAAACTACAATAAACTTTCTTGGCCATATCTTATTTGTGAAAGGTGTTTCTATTCACAAACTGAAACCTCCCATTATTGTAACTGAGCTAAAAGGCTTTTTGGGTCTTTTAATATTTCTGGCAAAGCTCGTCTCAAATTCGTCTACCTTATCGCAATCTCTTAATGAGCTTCTCTGCTCAAACATCGGCTGGTTATGGGATTGTCCACAGGCTAAATCATTTGAATACATTAAGATATCCATAGCAAAGCCACCTAGTTTTTGCTTTATATAAAAGCAATAATGACACTATTTTGTCAGCTGACGTATCATCCTTTGGCCTTGGTGCAGTTTTAATACAACACCTAGATGATGGATCTCTAAGACCTGTTAGTTACGCTTCTCTAACTCTCAGTGAAGTTGAGAGAAAGTTGGCACAAATTGAGAAGGAGCGACTGTCTCTCTCTTGGGCATCCGAACGCTTTTCTGATTTTTTACAAGCATTCATATAACAATAAAGACTGACCATAAGCCTTTAGTACCTATTTTTACCACCAAACACCTAGATTCTATAACTACTAGGCTACAAAGAATTAGGCTTCGATTGATGAGGTATTCGTTTGAGATTTTCCATGTAGCTGGTGAAAATCTACTAATTGCTGATGCTCTTTCCCGCAATCAGCAGCCACTACTTGCTGGGGAAGATGAACTATCTGAAGAAGTAATGGCATATATCCGTGAGGTTGTTTATGGTCGTCCTGCGTCTGATAATAAGTTGGCAGAAATTGTTCAGAATACAACTCAGAATTCTGGCAGGTTTCCCTCACCGATTCTTCCAGAGCTCTAACCACATTCATCACACCGTATGGAAGGTATCGGTTTCTTTGGTTACTTTTTGGGATATCCCCTGCTCCGGAGGTTTTCCAGAAGAAGGTTAGTGCTCATCTAGAAGAATTGGAGGGAGTTGTCCGCCATTTTGACGATATAATAGTATATGGGTCAATTATTGAGGAACATGAATAACGGCTTTATAAAGTCCTTTCTAGGCTGCAAAAAGCAATTTGGTCTCTAAATGAAGAAAAGTGTTCGTTTCGGAAAACTACAATAAACTTTCTTGGCCATATCTTATTTGTGAAAGGTGTTTCTATTCACAAACTGAAACCTCCCATTATTGTAACTGAGCTAAAAGGCTTTTTGGGTCTTTTAATATTTCTGGCAAAGCTCGTCTCAAATTCGTCTACCTTATCGCAATCTCTTAATGAGCTTCTCTGCTCAAACATCGGCTGGTTATGGGATTGTCCACAGGCTAAATCATTTGAATACATTAAGATATCCATAGCAAAGCCACCTAGTTTTTGCTTTATATAAAAGCAATAATGACACTATTTTGTCAGCTGACGTATCATCCTTTGGCCTTGGTGCAGTTTTAATACAACACCTAGATGATGGATCTCTAAGACCTGTTAGTTACGCTTCTCTAACTCTCAGTGAAGTTGAGAGAAAGTTGGCACAAATTGAGAAGGAGCGACTGTCTCTCTCTTGGGCATCCGAACGCTTTTCTGATTTTTTACAAGCATTCATATAACAATAAAGACTGACCATAAGCCTTTAGTACCTATTTTTACCACCAAACACCTAGATTCTATAACTACTAGGCTACAAAGAATTAGGCTTCGATTGATGAGGTATTCGTTTGAGATTTTCCATGTAGCTGGTGAAAATCTACTAATTGCTGATGCTCTTTCCCGCAATCAGCAGCCACTACTTGCTGGGGAAGATGAACTATCTGAAGAAGTAATGGCATATATCCGTGAGGTTGTTTATGGTCGTCCTGCGTCTGATAATAAGTTGGCAGAAATTGTTCAGAATTTACATAAGAATGAGGCTAGTATCAACCTCATGCAGTTTTTCCAAGATGGATGGTCTCTAAGGACACAATTACCAGAAATGTGCTTACCACATTGGCAACATCAAAACAAAATATCTTTACAAAATGGCCTCATACAAAAAGGTAATAGACTAATAATTTTTAATTGCTTGTGGAAGGAAATAATAAATAAACTACATGAAGGTCATCAGGGGATTTTAATGTAGAGCACGTGCTTAACAAAGCATTTGGTGGCCAAGATTGTCCACACAACTGAGAGATATTGTTAAGAATTGTGCCAAGTATGCCAAATTTAAGATAAATCGATCAGGGCTTTTAATACCTACTCTGTTTCCTGAGCGACCTTGGCAAACAATTGACATGGATCTTTTGAAGTTGGAAGGTAACTGGTATCTCATTGTTTCTGACTACTACTCCAGATATCCAGAAATGGCTTTGCTGGGGTGCTTTACTACTAGTTGTTTCATAAATTATCTAAAATATATTCTAGCCAGGCATGGAGTACCTGAAATTATCAGAGCAGATTGTGGCTCACAATGGATCCATAACAATATAATAGGCCTAAATGACCAATCTTTCCATTTGCCTAAAGATTATAATTTTAAATTTGTTACATCCAGCCCTAAGTACTCACAAAGCAATGGCTTAGAGTCTGAAGTAAAGAATTTTAAAAATAATATTGAAAAGAGCGAGGACCATGTAAATCCTTACTTATGCTGCACTTCACATCTCTAGAATCTGGCTATGGCCCTGCTGAGCTCTTGATGGGGAGAAAACTTAGGGGAGTTATACCAACATTGCCAAGTAACCTTGTTCCCTCACTGTCTAATTTGGGCCAGCTGTTCCACAAAGAAGAACACAAAAGACTGTCGAAACATCAAGGAAACTATGATCATCACCATGGGGTTAGGCCTCTTACAAATTTGAACCCTGGAACAAAAGTCTATATCGCTGACCAGAACCAGGAAGGTACTATAGTGAAGAAACATGATACACCATGGCTGTATATAATCCAAACAGAGGACAGACAATTTAGAAGGAATCGAAAGTCTCTCCAGTCTCTTAATGAAAATGATCCTCGGGTCCAGCAAGAACCAGATGAGTTCGCAAATCTAATCTCAAAGAAGAAAGTCAATTCTACCAGTTCATTCAACGCCTTTAGAGGTGGCAAATGAAGTACCTCAACTTGATAGTTCCTCTCCCAATTCATCCACTCCCGCTTGAAGAAGTCAACAGTCCAGAAAATCCGTAGACCGTCTCAGTTCTTGAGAGGGGAGATGTGATGATAGCGCACTGCGGCTATGTGAGGAACTACACTCTCTATCCAGGTTCAAGTTGAGCGTCAGAGGTGCTACCCCAAGGACTTGTTATCTGTGGCTGTGTATTGTAATGTCTTATGTCAGCAACATATATTAACAAAATAGTTTTCGCCTTCTACTGTGTTAGACTTGTATATTTGACAATTCTCGCTGTAATATCACAGGAATCTCGATGAAACTGGGTTTTCTGCTGATCCTGCTAAAGTCAGAGCAATAATTGGAAAAGAGCAAAGAGTTCACAGAACCATCCAAGGAAGTGGCAAAGAGAATACAATTGTTTGGGCTTCCTGCTCTGCAGCTGGACGAGTTCTACCACCTCTAATTATTTTTGAATCTGCCCATCTTTGGTCATCATGGAAAGGGGATATTGACATTCCAGGTACCTTCCATATCAACAGTGAAAAAGGCTAGATGACTTTTGTGATATTTAATTAATACATGAAGAAATTTGCTAAAGAGATTGAAGAGAGATCCCTGCTTTTAATTTATGATGAACATGTGTTTCAATTGGAAATCTCCATTATTAAATTTGCTAAAGAAAACCAGATTACTATCCTCAAGCTGCCTTCACATACCACTGACTTGCTACAACCTTTGGACAAGTGTGGCTTTGGGCCACTGAAGGTTAAATGGAACGCAAAACTTTTAACCTGGCATCGAGAAAATCAACACCGTTTGACATAAAGTAAGCTTGTCGGCCTATAGGTGCCCTATTTGATATGAAGGTCAAAGTCCAAAAAAATTTATAATGTCGGAATTTGAAAGTGCGGGAATTTTTCCAACAAACAAGGGAAAGTATCCATTAGAATGTTTGGATCCTGTAAAGTTAGATAAGTACCATTAAGGTATATTTGAAGATCCTTTATTTTTTAGGAATCATGAGGGGGTTGAACATCAAATATACTCATCCGTATCTCCTCCAGCTCTGGTAGAAGAACAACCCTCATCTGAGACAGTGGAATCCTCACAAGGGACCACAACTGCTTTTGAAAACCTTGCAATTTCTGGTCCCTCATCTGGTATAATGAAGCTTGCCAATCCTAATTCCTCATCCGGTGTGATGGATGAACCCTGATTTCTCATCTGGTACAATAAACCCTTCTATTGACAGTTAAAATTTTCAACAATTACTTCTAAGGCGAATAAAGAAGACAGACTCGAAAAAACAAACAAGGAGATGTGTTGATGTGCTTGCACACGTCACATCAGCTGAGCTCTCATTAGCTATTGAGAACTCAGAGAAGAAGAAAAAACCTGGGAAGAAAGAAACCCCAGATTAAAAAATAGGACCTCCAAACATAAGTTAATGGACTTGTAAAATTCAAGTGAAGAAGAGAAAGAATGGGTTGAAATTGGTGGTAGCCTCAGTGATATTGATATATTCGGGAATGACCAATAGGACAGCCTTATTGAATATGAGAGACCTTTAGAGATAGGCATTGGAAATTATGTTCTTTTGGCTTTCATCGGTGGTAAACAAAATATAGTATCCTTCAAATATGAGTGCATTGTACAGAAAGTATTTGATAAAAATAATATTGAAGTTGTGGTAATGAGGTCACTTGATGGGAAGAAAGATACTTTTATTATGAAAGTAGTGAGAGTGTCATTAGAGGTAAATTACTTTTGACACAAATTTTCTAGGCCAGATATAGGTTAAAATATATTTTCCTTAAAAATGTGGACAGTTTTGAAAAGTAGATATGGCCTAATTAAAGTAAATCTATGGTGGAAATTGAAGATTTTGCCATGGCATTAATAAAAATGTCAGAATAAGACTTCTGTCTCATTATTACCTGCCCAGTCATATAGCACGGTAAACAACAGAGGTGTCTGTCTCATTCTTACCCCAACATGTGAGTAAAAATGAGAAACACCTTATTATTTTTAGACTACAAGTTAAAAATCCATTAAAACAAATAATGAAATGAAAAGAGTGTTCAAAATTGAACCGTAATAAATATGACAGGGAATAAGTTACAGCCAAAGTTTTGAAATGATTTCATTATTACCTCATTTACCTTATGTTATTTTTCTAAATTATTGTTATAGCATAAAATATTAGTATTTCTAAATTCCGTTTTTTTAATATTTCTTATGGATTTAAATGGACCCTTCTGGTTCTCCGAGATGTCTGTCTCGTTTGACATAGTTTTATATTTAAATAATAGATTTTATTCAAACGTTGGGAGTGATGAGCTATATCTAATGCTCAAACACTATTGCCTTTCTTGACCTTCTCTTGAAAGAAGGCCATGTTAAAGATTTTGTTTATTTATGCCTGCTTAGGCTAACAAGAAGGTCATGTTAAGATTTTGTTTATTTATGCCCGCTTAGGCTCTCATGGGTGGTCTTGACTAGACCTGTTTGTGGTAAATGTAAACATCTATATTGCTGAGAGTTAATGTAAATCCTCATTGCATAGCAAATGCTTACTCCTATTGTTGGTTTCTACATCTGCTCCTGAAGATGTCCTATTGTATCTATTGTTTGAATTAAGCCCATAAAGGTAGAGAATAACTGAATAGGCCTTAAGTTGCAATATTCATGTTATGGATAGTAGATAATATTTTTATTTTAATTCTTGAAAATTGCAATTTCAGGAACATTTGGGTCCGTCTGACTCTTCGCCTAGGTTTAATGTTCTTCAGTCGCTTCATAATTTTGTTTGTTCATACTTAAGCATTAATATTGATCAAAATTTAAAAGAAAGGTATGATATTTTAGATAACAATTGAATGCATTTTGTAAGTAAGCCTATTTAATCAAGGTGGTAAATTAATTGAGGATTTGCGCCATGCTTACTAGTTTCTCTCGCTGATAAGATTAATTGAAACATCATGTTGTTTGTTCTTAGCCTGGATCAATGAAATATATTGTTTTGTTTTTTGTCTTGTGTTTTTTTTGTGTCACATAAAATTTTACTATGCCACTGAACTATTGGGCCTTCTTATTGTTATGGTACAAATTAATGAAAAAACAGCATGTCCCCAGCTGGGTTTTAAGCCTGCTCCTCTAAATCTTATTATGTTTACAATCAAGCTGTCAAATAACCTCACAAGCTTAGAGAATGACCTGTGATAGTGAAATGGTGGCTTGAAACCCTTGCTTTGGCTGTAAACATTGCTCTTGTCAGCCCTACTTTTTTGTTTTTACCACACCACTCACTAAAGATAAGGAAGCTGTTCAATATAAATTTGTATAAAAGTGACTCAAGTACATATTAATGTTAATGTTGTAACTTATTTGAAATGAGAAATGACATCACTTAGGTCCTACCTCCGAAAAGGCCTTGACTCACAAAAGGCTTTGTGACAAATACAGATAGATTTAAGTTTTAGGAAGGGAAGGGGTTCTTGGAGGAGGTAATTTTATCATATCTACCCATTTAGAAATCAATTTGACCCATGACCAATTTACAATGCACATTCCTAAAGGGCTGCTCCAGCACAATTGCTACATTTTCAAAATTTCTTTGAAATAATTTACTAGAATAAACTAAGGAATAAGCCTATCATGCAACCAAAAGTGTTTAAAATAGTGTAAGCTAATTTGCCATTAAGTAGAAACAATTTAAAAGCCAAACAAAATTGCTTGAACATTTTTTGTAAATAGTGTTTTTGATTAAAAAAAAACTTGATCTTTATAGTACATAATCTTTTTATTATTTCAAAAACTTGAATGAAACATTTAAATATCATTTAATTTACTTTATATCAAATTACTGCATACTTATATGTGTTCCCAGGTTTTAAAATCCCTCTAAAATTACTTTTTAATAAACCAATTGTGAAGATGTTTGCCACTTATCTGAGTTGGTGTCATGTCGGTATATTGAATTAATAGGGCCCATGCCACAGACAAGGAAATAACAGATACACAGCCTTATGGGAGATTTGCTGCGCCCTTTGAGATGGGTAGAACTTAAAATATCCAGTGATAACAGTGTTTTCAAGTGAGAATTCTTTGAAACAACTCACTTTCAAAATGTTACTCATAAGAAAGACAAGTTGAGAGAGTGAGAGCTAATTGTTGCTGTCTGTCTCTCCAAGTACAATAGTTCAGTTCAGGTAGAGGTAATCCCTTACCCCTTCTCACCCCCTCCTTAATTGACCAAAACTTTTCAAACAATCGAGTCTTGGACCCAAATATACAATGTCAGTGCTTCTACAGAGACACATAATCTTGAAAATATACTTGTAAATGGATTATTAAATATTTTGTGACCAGCATCTGCATTCACAGCTATTTAGGATTCACTTTTTTCATTAGACTAGAGTGCAAATAATAGGGATATCAGTGCTCGAATCCTGATTGAGTGTATTGAGATTGAGTGTTTTTTTCTTCTTTTAAAATGTTTGAAATTATCCTTCAACACAAATATGAGCACATTTCCCAAAAAAATTACCTTCATCACTTATTATCTATTGGAGTAAATACGCGGATACCTGTAATGGGAAGTAAGACACGGCACACAAAATATATCAGTAATTCTAATAAAATGCTTATGTTGTAAAGGTTGCATATATTTTTTACATTTTATCATCAAATTAATACAAACAAAATATACAAGTAATATGCTACTTTATTAACTAAAAAATGCTAACCAAATGCATGAAAAATACAATGAAAATAGTTTCCTACATAGGCCTATATATTTGGTATCGGTAATACATACTTATTTTAAACACTAGAATGACTATATTCAAGATTATTTTAGACTAGTACCCACCTCGGCGTTGTAGTTAACTAACGCACTAGTTTCCTGTTGAGCTAGACTGCCGAGGATGGGGAGATTGAGGTTCGAATCTCATTCGGTTGAACTGGGGGTGGTTTTTCCTAAATGGTTTTCCACTCTACCTTCATGCAAACGTGGGTTTACTATCTCAATATCCAACCTTCTCAAATCCTAACCTGTTAGTGTAATTAGTACTTAAAGGGTAGTAAGACGCTGTACTAAGTATTATTATTATTATTATTTTATACTAATGTGCAATGAGAGTTAAATCGATTTTAAATTAGTATATAATAACTCAAGACTGAAAATGAAGCTTAGATCCCTAAAGATGTTTTTAGGATCACACAACAAAATGCTCATAATGCTTTGTCTAATTACACTCGTCCAACACCTTCTCGTGTCTGTACGGAGAATTAAATATCTCTTAATTTTAGTGAAGGGTAATAGAAATTAAAAAAAATTACTCTGAAAAATTTGTCAGTATAAGATTGTTTTACTATAATAGAACAATATTTTCATATAATTAATAATTACAGATTTTCTTAAAAAATAAATATTTATATACAACAAAATAGAATTTAGTATAGCAAGTAAAATTGTTCACAATAAAAAGTATATGAAAAAATACTCTTAGCTATACCCAAATATTGTTTTAATCACAGCTATGGTTATTAAGTGTTTGTTATAAAAAATTATCTACTGAAGTAAAGAAAAAAGTTTTGTATATGTAGTCTGATTAGTTTTGAAACTAAAATTATGATCATTATCATAAAAAAAATCAATACAGAAATAAGATTTAGCAGAAGTTTGATTACAATATGTGTCAAACAAATTTGGACATTGATATATATCATAATACTTTGGTCACTTTGATTTTGTAATGTATTAGATCGAGCTTTGACATATTTAGCTATATAGCATTCTTGCATTAACTAACCATGGCTATCACAAACAAGCTATGGCAATTAATAAATAAAAAATCTTAGAAATAAAATATTACTTAGTCTACAAACTGAGTGCACAAAAGACCGCAATCACAGGGTGGCCATCACACTCCATTGATAACGCGAACTTTACCTAAGCACGACCATAGAAACATGTTTGGAAAAAGATCATCACATTTCAGCAACGAGCATAAGTTAAATAATAGACTCTGTTACAGAAACACATTAAGTATGAAGTATCATGATTTTCCAAAGAGAATCATTGTGACCAAGTTATGTCACCTGAATGGTTTATTTTAACTGTTATGTCGAGCCTAGATATGCGATAATAGCTATGTATTTGTAAGTCTAATGTATCCACTTTAAGATATACTTCATTCACGGTAGGAGTTTACCTCTGAAAGGTCTTTTTTCTTACCAATATCCTACTATATAATAGATTTCTGGTAGGGAAAAAAGTCCTTTCAGAGGTAAACTCCTACCGTGAACGAACTTTAGTCTTTAGTTTGTGTGTTGATTTACTTTTAACACTTAACACTTTTTTCCTCTGGCTTTGCAAATTTAGTGTTCCAAATGTCTTACTACAGTCCAATTTTTATAAAAAGAGCCTTTTAGAAAGTGGATTTAATTTTTGCTGTCAAAATAAATAGAATTTTCTATTTTGTTATTTTTTTTAGCACCGTACCATAATATTCATTTGAGTTATACGCTTATGTATGACTAATTACGCTATTGTGTTGGGGATGAGGGAGGTTTAATTAGTATAAAGTGTACCCGCATTTGGAACATAGAGAGTTTTTATAGTTAAGAAAATTTTAGAGGCCCCTCCCATTTCCCAACAGTAAATTTTTGAATTCCAAACTTTCTAACTTTTATGGTTATGTGGGGTGGTCCTTTTATCAACTGGCCAATTTAAATTTTCTTTCATACATAAAAGTATAGTCATGAACATAGCTGGAATTGGATTGAACATTTTTTAAACGAATTAACGTTAACAATGTATCTGTCTAGTGACTCAAACCTATTATTAAATGACATGGTGGCATTTCAAGTTTTTGCCTCTGCAAAAATTGTATTTATATAGCTTTGGAAACATTTTGAGGTAGAAAATTTAAACTTGTCAAGAATGTAGAGGTATAACTTCAAATAACCACAAATACGTTAAAAATATTAGTTATTTCTAAGGAGGCTGGTGATATAGGTGGTCCCAAATTTTTAAAACTAAAAGAGTAAACTACTTCTCAAAGTGTTAGACATTTGACATAAGTCAGGCGAGTATGAGGCCCAACTCAAAAACTGTATCAAGGTCTTAGTTCTTAAATTTCAAAATGAAGGCTCAGAAAATATTTAATTCATTCATTTATTCATTTGGGGATATCTGGAGCTTTATTTCTACCTGTCTTTTAAATTTTAAAATCATCTAAAAAATTATTTCTTGTTGTAGCTTCCCCCTCCCACATTTCCCATAATTTAAGTTTAAAATTTTCATATTTTTTTATTTATCTAGTGTGGTCCTTATACCTACAAATATATGTTCTCTACCACACAGAGACGTAGTTGAATGTATTAGTTTTTGTAAATGTTGACCACGCACCCTTCCCCTACCATTTCTACAACTCCTGCTTAGAAATCTCAAATATTAAGATTTATTTGGTTATTTTGAAAAGTAATTCTACCTACTTGCCAAATTTAAATATTCTATCACAGCTAAAAGTTGTTTTTATATTTATAACCCTTTCTCCCCTCCCCCCTTCCCCCCTATTTCCCGTGGTCCCATTTAGATTTTCTAGCACACATAAAAGGTTTTTATTCTCTTTATATCCCCTTCCTTATCCCACTTATTGAATAAAAATGTTCATACTTTTATAATTATTTTGAGTGGTCCCATTGGTTGTCTACAAAATTTCAATCTTGAACACACTTTTCACCAACGCACCTCAGGACCCATTGTGTGGATGCCATACATACATTAATTTCTTATTAAGATTCTGCAAATCATTGAACCCCCATAATCAAATTTCATTTTGATTGGAGGATATAGAACTTACTACCCCCTTTTCCCCCTTTACTCCCCTTTAGGCAATGAAATTTGAAAAACCCTAAAAATGTCTAACCCAATTCTATAAAGAAACATTCATTTTAAATTTAAAGGCTCTGTGTCCACTAGTTCAAAAGAGGCCAGTGGATTATGTAAACTTTCGACCCCCCCCNNNCCCCCCCCTTTCCTTTTTTTTCATCTCTTACAGGCTTATGAATCTCACAAAATTCGGTCCTATCTCTGGTCTAGAGCGAAAACGGAACCTTTACTAAAAATTTCAAATTTCCATATTTGAAACCATTAAGCTCTTCTAACAGAACCACTAACTCCCCCACCTCATTTAATGTATATACAACCAAAATTGGCCTTGTAGTTTGGAATTTTAAGCCATAATGTTTCATTCCTATACATCCACACACTCATGTTAATATCATTAAATCAATATCTAGTTTAATATAAGAGAAAACATAATAAATTCTCAAATTTGTGTTTTATACTTATAATTTGATGTGTTATTTTTAAATGGCAGTTGAAATGGACTATTTGGCCAAAATTAACTGTAGATAAATGTTTTTAATAGATAATTCTTCTATGATATCAGTTTTGGTTTCCACTAAGTGAGAAATAATTTTGTAATAGAGACAAAACTACAAACTAGTTTATAATTTGTATAATATTAACTTGTTTCCATATTATTAAGGCTAATAACTGGGCCTACCTCAATAAATAAATGGTATGGTACACCACACAGACTTTCTTTCTCCTTTTGTAACGTGTATAAAATGACTAACAAACCTTTTTATCACGTACAATGAATAACACCCTTAGAATGGTGTAAAACTATGAAACCTAGTTCTAATATTTTCTTATAAAATGTGGCAGATCTAGACTTACTGCGACATCAGGAAATGACCTACTCACCAACATGTAAATCTGTCCCAGCGAACGTAGTACATCGGCCTTGTAAGACAACACGAGCTAACTTCTAATTCCCAAGGCGGTGGATGAAGAAATGAACAAGGCTCAAGTCAGGAGAGGCCAGCTGGTCAGCAAGCGCTAAGAGTCCGGTGGTGCAAGGTGGAACCATCCCCTCTCCCTTTTATGTAATTGGAATATTCATGACCGATTCATCTAGACCCATAGGCATAAATACGAGCCGGTCCTTGATTCACGTTACCTATATTGTAATCACCACTCGTCGGAGATACTGCTCTCAGAGATACTCTTGTCGCCATAGAGAATATTGTGATGGTTGTGGCGTCTGAATCACCTCCTTGCCGCAGATCAAGCTCCGGAGCTTAGCATGAGTATCGAGGGACATAGTTGATTATGTCACTGTGCCCATAAGGCGTATTTTCAGTTAGCTGAGCCATGGGCTCTCGATTAAATGTCATTAAGACTATGTTTTTTGTAGGTAACTATTTGTTTCCCTATGCCCTTATGGCATATTTTAGTTTGCTGAGTTGTGAGCTTTATATTAAAATGTGCACATGGCTTAATTTATGTGTGTCAATTGTTCTGACTCTTGTCTTTGCCCATCAAGCCTAGTTTGTTGTAGTGTGCCATGTCCGCTATCCTTCTACATCTATTAAACTTGGTCGCAAATATTGGGGTCATAAACAAAAGACTTAGATTATTTGGCCATGGTGCAGCTATAGAATAGCGTAGGCTTTATTGATGGAAGTTGCCAAGTTATCTGTTACTTTGTATCATGACCTAATTGGGTCAATAACTCACACCAGTCTTGTAGATGTCTAAGTCTATACTGCTTTGAAGTACGCAACCTGTGGAAGGGCTACTAGCTTATAGCTGTGGCTCGCAGGGTTATATTTATTATGTACCTGAGGTGACTATAGAGTTGATCAAGGTTGATCACTATATTGTTTAGTGTTATTAACCCCGTTCCAAGGTAACTTAATGTTTATACTATTGATTTGCCACTGACTAGGTCTAAAATATCAGTTTCTCTTCAAGGAACATATAGCAGTGTAATCTCAAACTATATCGGGAGTTGACTCTCACTAACTAGCATATGTTAATTACCGCCCTTGTAGCTCCCTAAAACCAGGACTAATATTATGGGGTTTACTTTCATATGTAAAATTGTGTGTAGTTATAGTAAGCCAGATAGGCAGGAAGAATAAATAGGTTATTCTTTTGAACGGTGTCATTATGTACAGATGAGGTAGTGTCTTTATCCATTGCCCTATTAGGAGTATTAGCAGTAGTCCTGTTTTAGCGAGTTAAGAGTTCTAGTGTTTACACCTATAGCCTACGAGTGCAGGTTGCAGGGTGTTTCCAGGTGCTTCACACCAATAGTTATTAATATAACTATTCATATTTATTTATTACATATTGTCTAATCTTAAACAATGGCTTGTTTGAATAATTACAACCTATAATGCTATGTACCATCTATTGTCTTATTTCTTCATTAATAAACTAACTTTGTTAGTCATGTATATTATTCCTGTACTGTACCTATATCCTCTATTGTAGTAAACAGTAGGGTATTATGGTGCACTTTGTCTAGAAATGGAAACATTTATTTAAAACTCGTAAGATTTGTGAAACCAGTTAATATACATTTTTGCTGAAACATGATGGGAAAAAAGAGCATCACATTCCACCAAGAGGCTAAATGAAAGAAATGTATTGTTCATTATTCATATTTTACAGAAACATATTGTTAATCAAAAAGCATCATATCAACTCCTGATTTATCAGACCTCATTTAAAAAGAAAATATTTGCCAATACTTGGAAAGCTAGGACCCATCCATAAATTATGTAAGGATTTTTCAGGATGGGAGTGATCAGTATTTTCTTACATTTTCGTGGGGGTGGGTAGAATCCATCTTAACTAAGGAGTCTATCAATGCTTATGGTGAGACAAAATTTAAAAAAAACACTTCTTCAGACATGCAGTCAAAAAGGTTGAGCCTAGGGATAACAGATGGCGCTGAAGCATAGCCTATAGACATACACAGATATACATAACTACAAACTGTCATTTACTTATGATGTGTTACACCTAATTTTACTGCGATAAGTATTATATAACTTCACATCACCAATCATTTTGTCTAAAATAATATAATTTACCTGGTAAGAGGAGAGGGGGGACCCAAAAATCTCACGGCCCCTTTCGTAGGGAGATTTAGGGTGGGGGGAGGGGGGTTGAAATAATGAAAAAAAGCCTTACGTAATTCATGGAAAGCCCTCGATTGGTTTTATAAAAATATATTTCAAGTAAAGGTTTTTTTTTTAATCTTACTACAACTTAACAACAATGAGTTATTTCGAGTCTCAAATACTTGTGAAGATACGATTAAAATTGGCAATATCTGCCTATGTAAATTACCCTTAAAATAATTTTCATGGAATGATTAGAATCGCAATTTAGTTTATAATGGTAAACAATTCCCTGATACGAAATTAAATAAAAATTATTACAACGGATTTTGAGATAGCTTGTTTTTTCTATTTTTTTTACCTTTAACTACCCTCAATTTTAGGGTAAGATATCTAATTTCAAAAAACTCCTCAGAGGAACCTTATATATATATATATACTAAGTTTAGCCAGATAAGTAAAATTGTGTTGCTCTAGGCCTAGATATAGACACACAGGCAGATGGCATCACAAAAAAAAACCTTTTTTGGCATCAGGGGGTTGACATTTATCGAAATTTGGACTTTTTTTTTTAATGAGCACAGTACTTTTCTCTTCAAGGTGTCGAGAGAAAGTAAAAATTTTCTATTTATGTAAAGAAAGATGAGCACAAATCATAGTCTTATATGCTTCAATGGTGCAAACACATTTCTATACATTCTTAAAACTACTTTCAACTAAAGGCTCAATGGCACTATGGAGTAAAATAATTACAATTTAAGAAGCAAAAAGTATTAAATATTACATTGGCCATGTAAGTTTTTGCTTTCATACAGTCATAATACTCCATTATTTGAATATTGTATTTATTTTTAATCTATCAACTATACTTATATAGTCTTAAGAAGAGTGTTTTAATTAGATACCGGTACATATTTGATCTTTTACACACTTTAACAACTAAAATGTTTTTATATAAGCATACCTCCTGTCTAAGCCTACTATTGAAAAACCAAAGTTGTTAACCTAAAGCTTAAGCTAAACAACTGGTTTTGTTTATAAAAAAATCACAATTATAGTTCGACACTCCTAGCGATCCCATTGTTGAAGAGTAAAGCCTCGAAAAGGAGTGCAACATGTTTAACCGAGCAGTTGTGGATCTGTTCTTTCCTGGTCTGTGGCCCAGGCTCAATTCCTCTTATGGTTAAAAAAAGCATCATCTTGGTGAAATTGGCACTTCTCCTTTCTCAATGATGAATTGACATCCAAGAAACTATTTATTATTTGTTATAAAAGTAAGTTTGTAAGTCATGCTGACATGGTTCAGAAAGTTCTTATTAAATACCTTTAGAACATAAAAAAAATAGAAAATGAAGTTCATCTGCTGAGCTAAACCCTTATGAGATGTATACTTATTATTACTTTAATGTGAAATGTCCTTTTGTCAGTGGATGCGAGAAAAAGCCAGTATTTTTGTAGTTTTTATAGTAAGACTCTTTTGGCCAAAATAAATAAAATATTGCTCCAGTACACACATAGAATTTAATTCTCTTCACACAGTGACCTCAACATTTCTTGAATATCTATCAAGGGTGTCCTGTTTTTTAGTGACAACTTTTTCTCTTCATTTAAAAAGTTTCTCATCTAATGCTGCTATGCTCATGACAGATATTCAACAACTGTTGAAGTCACCATTTACCATATGAAGAAAATTAAACTCTCGCTTTGTACTGAAGTAATATTTTATTTATTTAACAAAAAATGTTTTGCCATAAAAACTGTAAAAAACACTGGCCTTTTCTCGCGTACCCTTCCATCTCACCTTACCACATAAATTAGTTTCTTAGTATTTTAACAATATTTGAATCATTGATTAGAGTTTTATCAATCTTTTATATCACACTATTTCCAGTTCCTCACTTTGCTTTTTTAGCACAATATCTTAATCGTTGGGCTATATGTACATCATATAGATACTAGTTAAACTAATATGTTAGGAATGAGGAAGGTTGAATTAACAGGAGATGTACCTACATTTGTGTGGAGGGAGAGAAACAAGTCATTTAGGAAAAGAATTACTCTTAGTACACCTGACCAGGATTCAAACCTCGGTCTCCCAGTCATCGGCAATACAGTCCAATACAAAAGAGTGACGTGTTCCAGAGGTTTCCAGCTGGTGACCCACGGATTGCTGCAATGCATTTTTTTTGGTGGCCTATGAAGATTCCTGTAAAAGTAATCTAAAATTAATGTTTTTCGTCAAAAAAACTGAAAGAGTTGGCTTGCATTGGAAAAATTAATCAAAATCTCAACGATGTTCATTCAGTAATAAACTTAATTGCGCTTTATTTAACTTGTGCATCTGCACGAGTCCTATTTCCTTCCACCCCTAGCCAATTATGATGCGGCCTACCACTAGACTCATGGATCTAATTGTGGCCCTAAGGCACTTTTAAGTTGGAAACCCCTGCTGGTTAGATCATGCGACTGCTGATGCGGTCATTATTTAATTAAATTTAGATGGTGCCTGTTTTATCTCCTAATAAATATTGGTACTGTTTCGAGACAATAGTGGTTTGATTTCACATGAACCAGCTGATTCAATTCAAAGGAAATACTAAGAATTAAGTTTATTACGGATATATTTTGTATTGGTAATAGCCTCTTAGTTTTAAAACTGACATATTATATTTCAAAGTCAGACTATAAACATCATTTAACTGTAGTTCTGTGTATTTTCACTTTTTAAAACACGAACGGGAAGTAAGACATGGTGCTAAGTAAGTAGGTTTTTAAAATTTGTTGCAAATTCATTTCCCCCTCCCCCTTAAGCTTATTGTGAAAATGGAGATCATCTGCTGATGTTTGCGCTTAAGCATTGAGCTTGTTTTTCAGCCATGCCTAAGCGCAAGTTAGAGGAAGAGCTAGAGATTGATTGGTCGGCTAGTGACAAGAAACTCAAATCTGAGGCAGAGCTGAAGAAGAATTCTCTTGACTCTGACGAAGAAGATGATGCTGTGGGCACAGCGTATGATGTTCTAGCGGATGATGACATCGAGGGTGGGTCAAGGGCCAACACTTTCATATTTGGGGCACTGAGGCATATTTGACATGTTATATTTTCCCCTCGGGCTATGTTCAATACTACATGTTACAATACCGCCTATATTAATGTATGTGCTTCATCAGGATATCGTTTATTCGGTATTGCACATTTAGGCTATTGCAAAAATTTAACACTGTTGAGCATTGATACCAAACTTAGATTCACAATGGAAGCATTAGAATGTGCCATTATAATGCAGGAAGAGAAATCCTTTGATTTCTGATTGCCTATGAAAGATTTCTTGGAAGTTAGATCAAGTTAACTAAGTCTATTTATGTATACACAAAAGTATGTTAGTTATTTAGTATTCATTTTTCCCTTATGTATAAAACACCATTTGAAATCTTTATTCAATATTTTTTCTTAGAAATTTATATATTCAATAAACTTATGTCAAACTTTTTAATCTTATGAAAAATACTGCTGACTTTTGAATTTATGTAAACATATATACCTATGCTTATTCAGGCAGATGGGGGAGAGGGGTAACTTTAGTATTTAGCCTATATACTTAGTTCTTTCCAGGGCTGCATTCATTTTATTAAAGTGAGCTATTAATTTAGAAAGGCTGCAGTAGAAGTAAATTTTAGATATTCCTTTTTTAATTGTTGCCTTTTTTAAACCAAAATAAATTTATTTGTTTTATCATTAGGCAATTTAGTTAAAAAAACATGATAAATATGAATAGTTGACGTTACTTAACAAGTTTTTGTTTCAAGTAAATATTTTGGATTAGCATTTTGTAAATAGATGTACCCTTTGTTTACTTTGAATGGTAGCATTAAATTACCAAAAGTTATAACTGTATGGACTTCTCTTATAAGCTTCACCATAGTGTAACCCTTCAAGGTAATTTTTCTATCTTTCTCAATGGAGTAGTAAAGGAATATAAATGGAAAACCATTTCTAAATTAAATATTTGTGTTTGTTATTGTGAGGGAAGGGGAGGGGATAAACTTTTTAGTCGTGGGGGGGGGGGG
>CABFVX010006688.1:23658-37422 GCA_902151425.1 Timema shepardi
TGGTATTGGATTTAAAATGTCGAGAAGCCAAGGCTGCAGATACCTTTTTTTTAAATTAAGATCTTTCTGGTATAATATGAGTGTTTCTGAATACACTTTAATACAGGAGTTCCTAGGTATTTCAAGTGCTGGCAGAATCTCTTGTTGCCCCATATAAAGTCGAGCTGTTGGCTGCCTACAGGGCAGGAGGATGGTGTGGCGGGGTTTGATGGAGAGACACAGATTACACCCTTCAACATGAAGGAGGAGCTGGAAGAGGGTCATTTTGATACTGACGGGAACTACCACTGGGCCAAAGACAAGCGGGAGCTTCGGGACAATTGGCTTGAGAACATTGACTGGGTCAAGGCAAGTAAAAATTACTGTGACCGGCTTCTCCTTTGAGGGTACTACTGGAATTATAGCTGGTAAGTGGTAACATCAATTGAAGTGTTGGTAGGCATGGTCTACAATGTGTTCTGTCTAGAATATGGAACACTGGCTTCCGTCGAAAGGGATAGAGGCCCAGGATCAATATTTCATTTATTATAGGTATTTAACATGCACTTGCTCAACCGACTGATTATATCAGCATGTGACTTATAAACCAACTTAAAACCTAGAACATACACAACACCCAGCTCCTGGATGTTAATTCATCCCCGTGGAAGGGAAAACCCACATTTCACCAATAATAAGTTTTCGGCCATTGCAGGAATTGAAAACCGGGACCCTTAGCTCAATAAGACAGTCATGGTACCAACTGAACTAAGGTGTCGGACATTAAGATGTTGCGGTCACAACATTTAAAAAATGTGGGGTGGGTGTTAGAGGTAGAGGAAAATATTTATAGCAAAAGGGAGGAAAATTAAAGGAATCCCTCTAAATAGTTTCTAGAATACTTTTGTTTGTCATCTTGTATCACCACCTGTTTGATTTGTATGCATGCATTTGAACTAATTGCACTAATGTTTTAGGGATGAGAAAGGTTGAATTTAGAGGGAGTATACCTGAATTTGTCTGGAGGGAGCATGGAGAACCATTTAGGAAAACCCACCCTCAATACTCCCAACCAGGATTTGAATCTCAACATCCCCATGATCAGCAATCCAGTCTATTGCGAGAGTGACACCTTAAATCATTTAACCACCAAAACAAGTTTTTAGAATTGTTTAGTATTCATAAAATTGGTGGGGGGAGGGAGGGGTACTTGCAAGATTCGTGCCATCTAAGCTCCCTCAGGGATGAAAAGGAAATGTGAATAGAAAATATCTCTTGGGAATTGAGCCTTAACCTTACAGGTGAGATACCCCATTTGGGGGGGAAGGGGGTCGGGTGTCTGGACTCTGAAAATATTCCCTTACAACACCAGTTTTTTTCTCTTTACTTCAGCACTACTGTACAGTGTTGGGTCCTAACTAATGACC
The DNA here is from genome assembly GCA_902151425.1 of Timema shepardi. Lineage (NCBI taxonomy): Eukaryota > Metazoa > Arthropoda > Insecta > Phasmatodea > Timematidae > Timema > Timema shepardi. Next base: position 25,065 of record CABFVX010006688.1, read on the forward strand.
TTAAGTGGATTGTTACCAGGCCATCTCTACACTGGTACATTAGGGGGCCTATTCACCGGAACCAAAAGGCTTCAGAAATGTCAAACGAAATAGTTGTTGTCATTACTGAGAGCACTAAGCCGCATATCTGGAGTGTTGGCTTCTTCTACCTAGTATCCGCAAGAGATTACTATTAATATCCCAACTGAGGACAGCTCTTATGTGCCCAAGAGAACTGGTGTTAACCTATAGTGCTTAGGCTCTCTGGGAGATTATGACTGGACTCTTGAGTAGACATATTGCTAGTAAGCAATAACAAGGATGGCTGTTAAGTTAAACTGTGGAGAAGGTTTATGCTTACACAATTAATTTTACATTAAATAAGGATGACTTGGCGGTCTAGAGGTAAGGTGTCAGACTTCTGTGTTGGAGGTCCGGGGTTCAATCCTCGGTCCCGGCAGAGATTTATCTGATTGCCAAACCCTTCCTTTACCTCTGAAAAGACGTATATTAATCACAACTTGTGAATGTGTGGAGTGCCAGGTCTCCTCCTCGGTTCAGATCCCACGTTAAACTGTAGATCCTCCATTTCATATCATAATCACCCTACCATTACACTTAGTGCGTAGAACCTGAAAAGGTAGTAAGGGTATTATTATTTATATTAATGTTATTACTATTATTTATTATCATTTACTATTATTATTAATTAATTATTATTAATACTATTTATTTATTTATTATTATTATTGGTGGTGGTGGGGATGATGACGACAAAGCTCGAGAGATCTTTAAGTTACAAATATAGCCGCATCAAGTATATTTGTAAATTAAAAAATGAGGGTTCAGTGTTTGATTTTCATGTCCAGGTGTCAATTTTTAAATTTATGAATAAGTTACTCTCTCTTTCACAATACTTTTTAATCATGTTCATAAATGAGTACTATTTATTTTTAGATTTGGGTCGAATACACAATTTAATAAATTTGAATCTCCAATTCACCTTCAAATCTGAATTTGAATCTTAAAAAAATTAATTAACATAGGAGGAAATAGAAATATAATGGAGTAATAGAAAATAAAAATAGTTACATGTTTAAAAATGTCTTATAATCCACTTGGCATAACATTCATACACTCAGTTAAGTTTTAAATTACTGGTCTGGGGCCTTGTTCTCAAGTTCATCCTAAATTATAATTGGTTAAGAACCACCAGTAAGCAATAAATAACTTTAAAACAAATTTCACTTGAAATCATTGAAGAATTTTTTTTTTAATTATTTGAATCTCGAATATCTTTAATGATTTGAGGGTCCCATCCTTAGTTATTTTTTCTCTATAAATTGGAAAAATGTAATGCACTTTATTAATGATATTTTCAAAGGACCCAAAATGTATACTTTTTATTTCAGATCAAGCCGGTAAAGGTTACTGAGGCTGATAGTGACAGTACTGAAAGTGAAGGAACCCCATTTGACCCTGTCCCAGCATATCGACAGATGCTGGAGCTCATGAAGCCAGGCGAGACAGTCGCTAAGGCAATACGGAGACTGGGTATATCCCCTTTACTGTGCACTAAATGTTACACAAAGACCAGAGCCATCTCTGGTCATTTATAATGTTTACAATTCACTAAATATTCTGTTATGGGCTAGAGAAAGTTGTTACTTTTATTGATCTGTCTGAGTCTCATTTATTGCTCTGACAAATATGAAAGTGGCAGAGGTATTAATTATACTAGTAATAACATTCAATCCCTTTGATGAATGGCTGGATGGTGTCACTTGTAGACTCAGTTGGTGTATTCATTTTGGTGGACTTGGCAGATTGATGTGTAAAGTACCTTCTGGCTCAGTAAGAAAAACAACGAGAAACTACTTCAATCTTCATTTCCCTAGTCTGCCTCTTCATGCCTGCCTAAGCTTTACAGCTGATGGTGAAACTGTTGGGGATCCAACCAACGCGTGCACTCACTCACACACACACACACACACACACACACACACACACACACACACACACACACACCACACCCTTATTTGAGACTCAAAAGTAAAAAGAGAAAACTGGGAATGAAAGACTTAAAACTAGCATTAACTCTCTTATAATTAATTACATGCCGAAGTTGGTTCTTAAACTAAATATATGCCAGTAGAATTTAATACTAGGTTTTATTTTCAATATTTTATAAATACATTGGAAATTATTAAATAATTAAATGATTAAAAATTATTTTCATTTGAAGCTCAATTGAGCTTTTTAGTAAGTATTGAGCCAACTCAAGTGTTTAAGCTTAGTAAATATTAGTCTAACTTACTTTTTTTTTAACATCCATTACTTTTTATAGCCTATGGACTGGGTGTTGGTTATTTTATTCTATATATTTTTCATTACCGGCTTGTTGGGCTTGCAGTAGCTTCATATGCCCTATACTCTCTCTTAAGACTAGGGCGGGGACAACATCCAGTCCTCAGCCGTTAATTTAACAATGTGAAAGGGTAAATCCATATTTTCATCCATGCTAAGAATCAAACCTGGGACCCTTAGCTCAGTAGGCAGACACGCTACCGATTGAGCTAACATGTTGGACTGTCAAAGTTAACTATGTCAGTAAAAAATTAAAAACTATCAAATCAGTACATGAAAGGATGGTCGTATATCTTTTGAAGTTGGCTTAGCTGTATTAGAATCAGCCATAACTGAAATGTCATATTGAATATATCTGTGAAACCAATGTACGAGACACCGAAACTTTGTGAGACATGTTCTTACAAACTTTTACTCAGCACCTTAAAATTACTACTAAAACATATTTAAAAACCATTGTAACATTTTTGAAGTGACAATACTTTTGCAAAGTAAAACAAAATAAAAGCTTTTTGGCGAAATAGACCTTTTGCCATTTTAAATTTGAATCATGATCAATTTTGTTAGCTTGGATGCAAATTAATAAAACACTTAACAACGTCTTTGTTGTTTAACTCCATCCTGAGATTGCCCGAAAAATAAATAATACCAGCTGCACCAATAATAAAAGACATTCTCAAAGTAAATGTATTTCCTTAAACCAAAGATTAAATGTAAAAGAAGTGTACATTAAATCCTCTTATAACATTGTGTTATGTTCCTGAGAAACGCAACTTTATATAAAACAACTTTTTAAAAGTTATGTTTTCCCATTAGAATCAATGTTATGGTGCGGCAGAAGGAAACGCGAGTAATTTTACAGTTTTTATAGCATTACATATTTTTAGCCAAAATAAATCAAATATTTCTCCAGTAGCAACGTAGAGTGTATTTTTCTGCACATGCTAGTATCAACAGATCTTGAATATCTGCTAAGGGTATCCTGGAATGTTGTCAAAACATTCTCTCTTTATTTAAAAAGTTTTGACAAAACTCCAGGACACCCTTAACAGATATTCAAGACCTGTTGATACTATCATGTGCAGAAAACTAAACTCTACGTTGCTACTGGAGAAATATTTGATTTATTTTGGCTAAAAAAATTGCAATTCTATAAAAACTGTAAAAACTCTTGTGCCCCCTTCTGCCGCACCTTAAGTGTAGGAGTTAGATTCCAATGACCCCCAAAATACTTACAAATACATGTAGTATCATATCGCGGAAACAGCTCAGGACAGGAATACATTTAATTTCTGGATGTGGATGTAACTGGCTCACCACTCGTAATCTTATCCCCCTCATGTGTCACCATGGCGGCAACTGGTTGAAAGAATGCACGGATAGTTGTCTACATTAGGGTCTTCATCGACCAACATCTGAAGTCCTTCATGAATGCGGTGAAATGCAATAGCCATGCTCTTCGTAGTAAATGTGTATTAAGGCTTGTCCTCTTCACTGTCAGAGTCAGGGTTTGGATTTTGGGCCAGCTCTTTGTTAGTGAGTTCCTCAATATCAGCGTTCACCACCTCTTCTATGTCCTCCATTTCCAGATTCTGGAAGCCTACTTCATGAGCAATGTTGAGGAGGTTTGTGTTTGCACATGGCACAATCTCTTCAAATCCTTTAAAATTTGTGACACATTCAGGCCATAGATTTCGCCACACTGCGTTGAGGCATGTATGGGAGACCTCTTGCCAAGCCATGGATATGTTGTTAATGGCGTTAAAGAGATTGTAGCTCTGCCAGTACTCCTTGATGCTAGTCTTGTCTTCACCATCTTCACCATCTTCACCATCTTTAGCTGCGACAAGTTGCTCAAATGTATGTCGCAAGTAGTATCGCTTGAAAGTGGCAATTACACCTTGGTCCATTGGTTGGATTAGAGCTGTAGTATAGGGAGCGAGGAAAACAATCTTCACATGCTCATCCAAGTCAGGAATGTCATTAGGATGTGAGGGAGAATTATCAATGAAGAGGAGAATTCTGAAATCTAAATTCTCCTTCACACCGTACCTCTTCCACGTGAGTATTGCATAGACTTTCAACCACTCACAGAACATGGCACCAGTTATCCACACCTTTTTATTGGCTTTGTAAATCACAGGAAGCTGCTCCTTCATATATCCTTTCAAAGCTTGTGGATTCTCTGATCTGGCAGTCAGGAGTGGCTTCATCTTGTATGCATTCCCACCTAGCAAAAGTGCTACACGATCTTTCGCAGCTTTAAAATATGCTACTGTCTTTTCTTCCTTTGAAATGTAAGTTCTGGAAGGCAAACGTTTCCAAAACAGTCCAGTATCATCAACATTGAAAACTTGATTTGATGAGTATCTGCCGTTTTCATTGATGTTTTGAAGTTCGACAACAAAGGCTTCTGCCAAAATGTTGTCAGAACTTGCAGCTTCACCAGTCACTTTAATATTATAAAAAATTGTACCAGTGCTTAAAACCATCAAACCACCCTCGGCTGGCACTGAAAGATTCTTCTTTGGAGCCTTCGCCGTCCTTAGGCTTTAACACGTCATGATATAAAAATTTAGCTATACTTTGAACAATGGCTAAAGTAACTGGGGCACTACGTTTGTTTTGAGATTCAATCCACAGCGAAAGCATTTTCTCCATCCTTTCAATGCATTCGTTTCTTGTACGCCTGAACTTTGTCATACTGAGCCCTAAAAAGTTTTCCACACTGCACTTAATTTTCATGACATTTTTCCCTATAGTGCGAATAGTAGTTGCATATAGGCCCAAAGCTGCAGCAATATCTACACCACGCTGACCGGATTCGAGTCGCTGTATTACATCCATTTTAACAGCCAGACTAATTAAGTTAGATTAGAAGATATATGAAACTATGACAGGCCTAGCAAGCCGGCAGTGGAAAATATATGGTATGAATATAAAACTGCCACAGGCTGGAAACAGTAATGGATATAAAGTGTAACTATGGTTACAAAGTACACCCTATTTAGCATTTTGTGCATATTTTGTTATATTTTCTATGTGCTTTTATGTATCATGCTTTAGTGCTAGCGAGCTTACTATCATCAACTTGGTATTTCTAATTTGAAAAATTGCAATATTGTTAATTTGAAGAGAAAATTGGACTAAGGGAGTAAACAGTTTACCTGATCAATCATTGAACCCCACCCTTCTGTCAATGTGAAGTTAAAGCTTGTCCTATGAGATCGTGTGAATAGCATGTTTTTCACCATAGGAGGCAACAAGCCATTGACTGCATCAGAGCGCTGGAAAAGAAAAAAGGCTGGCCAGGAAGAGACTGATCAGAGCCCAGCAGACAAGGAGAAGGTTACGCAACTGACAGAGTTGGCCAATCGTGTGCTGACAGAGATGGGCAATATGGACATCTATCAAGAGAGCTATGAATACATCTCTTCCATCGTAAGTCACATGATTACCTAGGCTATTATTCACGTTTCACATTCTACCTCTCATACATTTAGGTGTATTACCACCTACCCTTGCACTCATCTTATCAATTTTCCTCTTAACTCTTAAATGGGATTGTTAAGTGTTAACTTTTAGTTTAGTTTGTTTATAATTTTGATAAAAGGCGGAAATGAGTATGGCCATCCACCCCTATATTGGAAAAATTCCAGGAAGTGGTGAGGCCCCAGCCTCACTACCTGGTAATGTCTTGAGTAGAAGATGTGGGAACCTCAAACATGTCAAACCACTTAACCTCCAAAGAATGATAAATGAAGCATCTAAATAGGATGTCTCTACAAGAAAACTATGTAGTGGCACGATCATGGTTCAGTCCTCCAACATAATGGCAATAACTAAAATACTAACTTTGTTCATATACAGAAGAAGGCGGAACTACACGGATTCCTCACTGTTTGTGTTAGTGAATTTTTTTTCTTTATTAGTGAGCTTAATACTGTTTAGTGTTTTCTTTGTCCTTCCTCACCCTTCCTTAACTTTACCTTAACCTTGGAGGTAACAAGGACCTACATGGAACATTATAGGCCTATTGTATAATTATAGTTTGGTAGGCTTATCTTCTCGCCAAGTGTTAGGTGTTTTCCTGCCAAGTGTCGCTGGCGCAGTTCAGCACTGCCAGTTTAGTCAGTCGTGTGTTGAGACTTGGTAGTGATGCTAATGTGTTTTTGGAAGTTCCTTGAACTTAAACAGTGAAGTGTTCCCAGGCTTCCACATTCTTTGTAAGTGTGAGTGATTCAATACAAGATCTACACCATTTGGACAAGTAAAGTGATGGTAAGTCGCCTCTACCCATTTCCATTCCCATACAGTCAATTTGTTTCTGTGTTTGTAACATTGATCCTCCATTAATCTCTTCTTTAGCGTGACTTTACGCTACATATTTTGGTTCTCAGGGCTGTATAACCAAAATATGTACTCTGAATGTCTCACTCATTGACAAACTAAACCCTCTGGAGGACCACGTGATCTTTCCCAATAGTGTAGGTTTTTTCTTGTTCAATCAATACACTTTGGAAGCATGTGGAAGCTCAGGGATACTCCCCTGCTAAGTTCACAGAACTTAAAATCTCACACAACCATTACTACCAACTCACCACATCATAACTAAAATTGGCAGTGCCACAAACCCGCGCCAGCGATACTTGGCAGGAACTCAAAGTCTGCCAAATTATAATATACACAATACAATACACCTACAATGTTCTGTGTTGGTCCTTGTTACCTCCAAGATTAAAATAAGGTCAAAGAAGTTAGGGAAGAACAGAAAACAGTTTAACCTCACCTACATAGAAAAATTACACCAACACATGAGGACTGTGGATAGAAGGTTTATTCAATATTACATATTTTAACATTATTATTATTATTATTATTATTATTATTATTATTATTATAAGACATTGTAGAAACACTGTACAATAATGTTAAGTAATTGATAGTTAGGCTATTACACTATACACTTCTACATCTTTCTTTGTGTTATGTGTTTCCAATGTGTCTCTATGATAATGTAATATTTTCGAAAATTCAAAACAATGTTTAGATGTAGAAGTGTGAAGTGTGAAGTGTAATAGTTTAAGAAGAGAAGTGTTTTTTTTTGCCTAGACCTAACATAACTATCCTTTCAGGTTGGCTTCCTTCACTATCAACTACTTTACATTATTGTACAATGTTTCTACTCTACACAGTCTTATATTTCCAAGCCATTGGACATTAATTCATTTTATTATATTTTAACACTATAACATGTTTAACTACCTAATTATTTTAACTGATTTTGATACATATTTATATACATTTTTTGTGGGTTAGTACATCATAAAAATCAGGGCTCTAATTATAACATTCATACATGCAGTAAAGTGTTAAATTACTGGCTGGGGGTCTGATTAAATTTCTTCTATAAATATGTTGAGGATGAACCACCAATAATAAGAGCTCTAGAAAAAATTACTACCTAAACAATGAGAAATATATAATGGTGTGCGAAGCTTCGAAAAGTCAAAGGTCAAATCTCCTTCGACTTCGACATCTACAATAACCTTCGCATATTAGAACATTTTCGAAGGAAGGATCAACCAATTTAATTTTATCTTACTAATTATTACATTTTTCAATATTTGATAATTTTAAATATTTACTAAACAGAAGTTTAACATCAACTAGTAATTTAACTAACGCAACGTAAGCATGGATTAAAAACGGGTAAGTAAATGTTAATATATTATATTCACTATCACCAACATAATTTTGTAAAAAATAAAAATACTTATAAAGAAATAACACCATGGTCACTGGTATGAAGCAGAGAAAGCGCTTTATTTGTGCTATCATCACAGTTTGCATCAAATATTTGATTTTTAATACTCCATCTCTTTGGAATTATCTGTGACAAATTTACAAGTGCATTTTGACTTAAAAGCTTCTTCTTATTTTCTTTATTATTCAAAATGACTGGTACGGAAAGTAGGAAATGAAAACTAAATTTAATTTATAATTACTATCAGAGAAATGCAGATAAAAAGATATGCATATGTAAAGTTTGCAAAATAATATTATAAACTCCACTATGTAAGTGAAGATTAAAACTTAATAAAGAATCAAATACCCAAAGCTATTATTTATGCTTTTTAGTGAGGATTACTTCATCTAGATATCATATTCTGATAATTGAAAAATGACACTTGAACACTGGAATTGAACCCAAATTGAGCCAAAGATCCTGTGCTCGATTCCCCTATCCAGGTGTCATTTTTCAATTTTCAGAATAAAACTTAATTGATAAGTTACTAAGCTTATCAGTAAGCCTGTGTGCATTAGTTATTAATATAGTCCTTAGGTAACCAATAAGGAAATCTTCCTGGTCCTTGTTACTGACAAGATATAGAAAAGTAATTAATTTAAAAATCAAAAGTGGCATTAAGTGACAACAACAAAATTCCTAGGTAGCTTCGACTTCGAATTTTCTTCACAAGTTTCAAGGGAGGCCTTCACACACCTTTATAATAGGTGTGCGAAGACCTCCCTTGAAACTTGTCACTTAATGCCACTTTTGATTTTTAAATTAATTATTTTCTATATCTTGTCAGTAACAAGGACCAGGAAGATTTCCTTATTTGTTACCTAAGGACTATATATATATGTATATATATATATAGAGAGAGAGAGAGAAAGAGAGTTTTAGATTTAAAATCTGATATTTTATTCAATTCTTAAATAATATTGAGTGCTAGAAGATTTCAGGTAGTAGCGGAAATATTGTATGTGTCTAAGTTGGTTCTCTAATGATGTGTGTTTGCCCATAAAGGTGAACAATGCTGACAAGAAGTCAACACAGTCGAATAACAGAACTGAGGCAGTTACACTGGACATGTATGCTGACGATTTTGATGAAAAGGAAAAGGCAAGATTGTTTGAGATTACACAAAAGGAGAACCAGGATCCTGACACTGCAGGGGGGAGCCGAGAGAGGGTAGGTGCTAGTCCTCCCACTACCACAGGTACAGTCCATTCTCAACTATTAGCTTAGTTGGCAGTAGCCTTCCATTCTTCCCCTCTTGGTTTATCTTTGAATTCTTGATAGTTTTCATAGCCAGTGCCTTGCATCACTTGTTTTATGAATCTTTCCCTTGGTTGCCTCTAGCATTCTTTACTTATATAGTCACTACTCTGATGGTGTTAATACCATATCTACCCAAATCCAAGACAACCCCCAGTTTTTCAGCGGTTCTGGATAGATTTTTTATAAATGGTATTTATTCTATCATGAATGAAGAAAATAATAATTACGGTAGACTTATTTTGTTTAAAAATGAGGTGGCCCAATGGCTAGATAATTTTATAATTTAAGGAAATTGATAAAACTAAAGAAAAAGTAAAAATAAACTATTAAGAGTAAATTTGATGAAGAAAGCCCACCTAGGGAAAGAGGAAAAATGTGTCAAGAGTCCAATGCACAAAGGTGACATCTTCTTCCTTTCTTCTGTCTTCTATAGTAGAAGTAGTCACACACACATTTTAACACAAATATCATAATATTTCGGCATTGTTGCCTTTATCAAACACAAAGAAGAAGAAAGTACATATAACACAAACAATGGATTACTCCATTTTGAATTCTTTTGAATTTTTAATTTTTAAAAAATTTAAAAAAATTCAAAATGGAGTAATACATTGTTTGTGTTATATGTACTTTCTTCTTCTTTGTGTTTGATAAAGGCAATAATGCTGAAATATTATGATATTTGTGTTAAAATGTGTGTGTTACTACTTCTCTTATAGAAGACAGAAGAAAGGAAGACTTATTTTGTAATGTTATCAAATGTGTATTTTATTTATGAAACAAAACACATATGTTTACTTAAAACCTCATTAGGGTTGCAGAATTGCTGAGGAATTTATTTTTTGTCTCAAATATTGCTTTTGCATAAGAAGGTTAACTTTTTACAGGCCATTCACACGTAAACAAATGAAAATGCTCACGGAATATTTAAGGTTTTGACTATTCAAACTAAAACATACATACACACTCTGATTAACTGTACATCTAAATTAATTACAACTAAACAAGTCATTAAATAAAATAAAAAGAGTCTTAATCAAATCTATAAATTAACAAATTTTAATAAATCAAATAAACAAATTAACAACTATAAAACACCCAATAACTACTCAAATATTTAAAAACCGTCATAAAAATGTTCATTAAGGCCAATGCTTGTCCCACACACGATACACTGCGATGACCCATGATACACAAACTTCGGTCCACACACTGGACACGCAGGTCCACTCACTGGATACGCAGGTCCACTCACTGGACACGCAGGTCCACTAACTGTACACGCCTGTCCACTCATTTGACACGCCGGTCCACTCTCTGGACACACCGGTCCACAACTCGGTTTAGGGATTCCTGGACTAACTGATTGAGAACCAAGAACTGAGTACCTATGGCTATTGCTAACCATGTATTTATAGGGGTGATGCCAGCTAAGGGTCTAGATTCCTCCACTTCTAGAATACTAGGCCGGAATTAAAAGGACCCAGATCCTTCCAGAAGTGTCTTCCCGCCCCGCCCTCCCACCTCCTCCCCCCATCATCTCTAATCCTTCAGTCAAGTGAGAAGGCCGCTGCCTACCTGCTAGACAAGGAGGGAGACAGAGAACAAGGAGCGCAGNCCCATCATCTCTAATCCTTCAGTCAAGTGAGAAGGCCGCTGCCTACCTGCTAGACAAGGAGGGAGACAGAGAACAAGGAGCGCAGCCAGGGTAAACAACGAGAGCGTGCTGGTCCCGCTGTTAAAAACTAATCTCGTTACAATATAAAGTAAAGAGGTATAGGAAGAAATAAAAGGACAAATATACAACAAACTTTTGCTTTTATAAAGGGAAGATAATCACATTTCACATGTTACGAGAAATCTAACCGATAAACATGTCTGCTATGAATTACTGTAAATGTCAGCCGCCACGACAGCCAAGCATAAAATAATAGTGATAATTAAACAAGCAGCTTTAGTATTATTTCAAAGCCAATGATCTAAGAACACCTAATCAAAGATAATAATTTACTTGATATTATTCAAAAGTTAGATATTTTGTGAAGTTTCACAAATTAAAACTCTAGTTGGGCATCACTAAAATTGTCTAGTAGACTCTACGTAATATCAATTGTTTGTTTAAAGTTGGTTAGAGTTTTCTCATCACGTCTTACTTGATAAGCACTAGCTATGTAGGCAAAATATTAAGACTTAAATACGTAACAATTTGATAGTTCACTATTTGTTTTAAAATCTATTTTGATAATTGTGAATGGCTAGATTTTTAATATTGTAGAGAAGTAATTGTAAAAGTAATCAAAAACAGCACACCAAAATAAAATTCAGTTTGATTACGCCCATCACTAGCCCCACTCAATTTGAGATGTTAATCGTTTTGAATACTAAAGAGTGGTATCAAGATTTTTAGTGTATATTGTCGATTATTGCAATAATATTCGATATTCGTTTTATCAAGTATAGTATCAGGCCACAACTAGGCAGTTATTTTTAACGATAACCTAAAAAAATAGCCAAAAAAACCCACGAAAATAACCAAATAACCTTTGATCTGTGTTATGATCTGTGTTATACCTTTAAAATCTGTGAAAATGGATAAAATCTCTAAAAAAAAAAGCAGCCCTGCACTATTGTATTAATATTAAATAAAGATGTAAAATGTTACCTTTTGATGTAGGCCTAACCCATTCCTTAGTCTTCAATTTTAATATGACCCCTAAATTATGAAGCTACAAATTTGGGGGAAAAACTTCGTCTTATATTCAGATAAATACAATAACTTTTATGTCTCAATATGTGCCCAATAAATGTGTCCATTGTTTCACACAGTTTCTGCCAGAGTTGTCTAATCTATGTGGACATAATTATTATTATTATTATTATTATTATTATTATTATTATTAGCACCGCGTCTTACTACCCGTTCGGGTTATACGCACTTACGCT
>CABFVX010006689.1:0-37418 GCA_902151425.1 Timema shepardi
CTGCACAGAAGCCTCCCCTTTTAGTCGCCTCTTACGACAAGCAGGGGTTACTGCGGGACTATTCTAACCCCGTCCCGCAGGGGGTTTTTATTAATAATTGCAACCAAAACCACCATTATTTGGTTTCAATTATATCTACCATCAATTATTTATGGTTTTGGTTTCAATGATATCGCTTTATAACCCGTAAAATAAAACAGGAATACATTAACATAGGAAATCCTATCCTTACTTCCCGCTATTTCTCAGTGAGCGACGTCGTTAAGAAACACAAGACAGTGCTGGGCTATTCACTTCTATCCGGGTGGGCAATAATGCCCGAGCGATAGGCCCACAACTACTAGAGAGCTTGCGAACATGCCATTCATTGGTGGTGCTAGGGATTGTTCATATAACCAGTTCGACTTCGGGGCGATTAACATCATAATCTTTAGCAATAACATCCAGACTATTTTTTGTTCGCGTACCCCAGATCTAATTTTTCTTCATTTTTCTACCACCAAAAAACGGCTTAAATTCAATTATATTGGAAAATAAACCAACAGAATCACGAATATCCTCAGAAAACATAAAATAAACATAATTTTGTGCATCAAAATTAATATTTTAAAAATTAGCAAGTCCGACATAAACAAAATTGACCGATTCAAAAAAGAAGGCATATACCAACTAACTTGTGATTGTAAATCAGTTTATGTCGGAAACCAGCTGGAAACTTTATAATAGATATCACGAACATTCACGTGACTAGAATAGAAACAAATCAAAATGTTCTCATCATTTCTAATATATGACATCAATTTACCTCTATAAACAAATATAAGTAACTTCTAGACAACTAAAATTAACACAGCTGAAATTATTTTAAGTCAATCTGCCGTTCTAAATAAAAAAACAGACCTTTAAAGAACAAACTATTTCGAAAATCAAACTCTTATAAAACTTCCCAAAACACACAAAAATTAATAATGTATATAACAAAGCTAGCCAGACCTTCCTCGCACAGTAGCTGATACTTGTTCGAGTCAGAGTCGGGATTATTAACACATTTTACTTATCATCAAATATATTTCTAATCATATTATTTCAATTACAATATTATCTTTTGCAAATTATTATTCTCTTACTAACAATATAATTTATATAAAACAAGTGTAGCTATCTATCATTCAAACAACTTTCGATGTGTTAACCACCCTCATATTATTAATGCGGTACATTCCATCTGTCAAATGAATACTCTAGCAATCCAAACAAGCCCATCAGCCACCAAAAACTGTCTCAGTGATGCATTCAGTAGCAACACAACACTGAATGGAATAACATCTGCCTCAGTGAAACAACAAATAGTGATAAACCTTAAAAAACAACTCAACATTTAAATAGTTTGTTTAAAACATTACATTAGATATAAACTGTTGTGTTAAATAATATTTCGTGGATAAAACAAATTAGGTAAATTACATTTAAATGCATACATTGGGTCTTTTCTAAAAATTAGAAAAGTTGTTTAAATAAATAATGTATTCCCTGAAAGATATTGAGAAATATTAATTTTAATCTTTATCTGTTTGAAGAAAAGGTTCCCAAACAATCAATCAATCTTCAGCAACCATTTTTCAACGTTCAGATTTAATTTATTTGTAAACTAAATATAAGGGTTGATCTAGTGAGGTAGGGATTAGGAAGGTGTAGTTTATAGATAGTTTACTTACATTTACTTCAAAAGAGAGTGAGAGATCATTGATTATTAAAAACCACCATCAATACACTGTGCCAGGATTCGCACCCCGACACTCCCATGAATGGCAAACCAGAATTGGTGAATCTTGCATTTAGCCCACGTATACACCAATGTGAGATACAAGGGATATACAAACTTAAACTAAGGAAGGGGGTAATTAGACGGAGCAAACACCAGCATACCGTAGGAAGAGGGGGGGGGGGCTAGATGTAGACAGTGAGCCCCTAAGCTACCTACCCGTCATCGGTATTCAAGTGCACTCTAAGCCACCCGTCCACAACTTGAACAGTACATATGATGTAGGGCTATGTTTTGAAAATTGCAATAATTCTTGCCGTGCAGTTGCGTCAAACGCTTGTCAATCCATCATTTTAACCAATCCGGCCACAAAAATGGAAATTAAAATATCTACATTTTATGCAAAACATGGCTAATCCAATCCATTTATATGTAAATATAAGTAAAAGCTCCCTCGTGACTGTTCGTTAAAGCGTGATGATGATTCATCTCTCTGAGAGGAAAGAGAGAGAAACAGTATAATTTAGTAAATATGAGCCATTACATATGTGTTCGTAGTAAGAGAAACACATTGTTGGACAATATCTGGTTTGAGGATCAAATATCAAACAGGAAACTTTTAGTGCATTTATAAACTTCAAAAATAAATTTTAAAATGTTTAGCCCCCCCTTTTTTAATATCAAGATGTAAAATGGGTGTGATTTAAAGTAGACGTTCATTATATTCCTTTTATTATAAGTCCTTATTTAAAGATTTGTTAAATATGTATAAATAAAAAAATGTTAGTTTTTGAATCTTTTACAATGAAATATAGTAATGAACAATTTAGTAAAAAAAACCTTTGTATACCCATCCGGGATTCGAATTCTGACCTCGTCATAAGCAAACAATTGCAGACGAAACTGACATATTGTAGTGATATATAGTTTCCCTTTCGTAAGATTCCAAATCAAAAGTTCCCACACTCAAGTTAGTGGATAATTTTATAATATTAAATTTAATGAATCCATGTGTGTTATAAATCTTATCTTCTGGTTTAACAAACCTGGGTGTGTTTATATATATATATTGTTGACAAGACTGTGTGGCAGATAACTGTTCTGACGAATTTGTTTTTTTTCTTAATCTCGTTTCTAAAGGCTGACGAAATATTGGTGGGTTCTCGTGAAATTGGAAGATTCTAGAAGCCTTCTGTCCGACTAAACAAGAAAATCAAGTGTCATTCCGTTTGAATAAATCAAACATAATTTATAGACTTGTGTTTTCATTATAAAATAGGCCTCATGCTCAAATTGTATAAGGCTACGGTTATACGTAGCTACCTATGATTAATTCGATGGAGAAAAACGTTTAGACATGAAAAGAGAACCCGAGAAAAGTAACGTCACGGTTGTAACTTCAGGCGTGTAGGCGTGAGGCGAGGAAAGATAACGCTACAACTCTTGTCCTCGCGATGTGGCTGCTGATATTAGTCCAAAAGAGGACTCTGAACTAAACACGCAGAGGGTTATGTGGGTTTATGATTAGGTTAAGATCTGCAAATTATCTAGACATACATGGATACATACAAACACATTCACCGCATCTGATATATTTCATATCAAAAAAATATAAATTAAAATGAATATTTCAAACAAAGTAGGTAAAATAATCTCGGAGATAGCAAATTCCACTTTTATGTGCAGCCAGGAACAGTAGGTTGATAGAAAGTTTAAACATTCTATGGCGGTACATTTGATGTTTGGTTTTATGTTAATATTCCTATATTATTCTGAAAATAAATTTAACACATAGTTTTATTCAAATATATGCTATAGAGATACAAAGAGACACGTAAATTTAACTCAGGAGCCTTTGATTAGATACAAAAATTCAATTACTAATCTTCTAAACAATCCACTCTTTTTTTTGACAGTTTTAAAACTTGATAAAATAATCTTAATATATTAATATATCAACTAATATGATTTGCATGAATAATATCAATGGACCAACCTGTAAAATAACCCTAGTAACACAATAAAATATTTATTATATATGCTAGACACAAAAAAAATGTTTGTATTTTCTACAAGTTCTCACCTACAAAAATCATACTGAACGTATCGACAATAAGTGTCTGATAGTTAAATTCCTTTTCTATATCCATCCATATTTATCAAACAAATGTTATTCTCCGCTTAGCTAATATTAGTTGGTTACATTTCCTCAACAAACGTAATGTTCTCTCCTCTGCTACCAATTGAGACAAACCTGAGAGAAATGAGAAGTGGTCTATGGAAGTTGATCACAAAGGAAAACAAACAGCCGATACTCGAGCAAAGGCTTGTACATAATTCAAACTCTAGCTAGCAAAGCTGCGATACAGTTAATAATTCATCTTGTAGTAATACCCAGAAAGTGAGGGTTAAAGTTTCTCATTAATATTCAAGCCAGTCAAGCTATGGTAGGCTCATATCTGTGATAAGCGACGGCTTATATTTTCACGCGTGTGTTTGTGCGATGTGTTCATTGTTCACACGGTTGGGAACTATTTCTTTATGTGACTCTGTACCATACGGATACTATAAATAATATAGCACTTTTGATACCAAGACTTTTGACATTTCAAAGAAATATTTGCCATATTAAAATGTATCAAACTGAGTCATCAAATATTAACGTGCCATTAGATAAGATTGCCTGATGCCATATTTTGAAATTTATCTGGTGTGCCCGTTTTATTGTTTGGAGATGTCATTTGAGCTAATAAAAATGAATATATATGTTTTTGGTAAAATTGGCGTTGCTTACCTCCCGCTTCCCCCCCTCTTTCTTGTTGATTTGACACGGGCAGTCTTCACCTAATATTAAGAGATGTCGAGTTATCGAGAACGCACTGTACACAAACGCGCACATAAGGCTGTGGTATCGAAAGAAAAGTATCGATAACGTACTCATTGGAAGTATCGATAACTTACTAGTATATAAAGAAAAGTATCGATAACGTACTCATTGGAAGTATCGATAACTTACTAGTATATAAAGAAAAGTATCGATAGCAGTAAGTATTGATATCTAAATTTTAATCAGGAAAAATGTTTTTTTTTAATCTAGCATTAATAATTTCAACTTTTGCATCATAATTGTATTTCATATTTATTTACACATTGTAAATTATAATGATTCATCCCTACAGTTCTTCTTTTGTCTAGTTTGTGATGACCGTGCTCATGATCAAGGAAGGGGTAGTAAGACTGGTCACCATTTGCCCCGTTAGGCATCAGGCTGTATTGATAAACAAAGATTAAAGAACAGCTGTTAATTATGATGATTGAATGCTAGGGTTGTAGAGAATGAGTGAGAACTGAGAAATATTGTCATTAGTTCTTCCTCCACAGTCCACCCTAGTAAACATTTAGTCCCAGCAGGAGGGGAGATAACAAAAAGCGTATTCTTACGATACCGGAGTGTGAGTACTAATATTGGTAAAAGTATCGGAAAAAAAGGTATTGAATAAAAAGATAGGAAGATATTTATTTTAGTAAAGTATCGATACTTTTTCCACATCCCTAGCCGCAAATGGAGATGAGCCGTTTTAATTAGTCAGCGAGATTAAGTTTTGGTTGAAAGTGCATGATCGGTTTCAGTGCGATGCTAATCGCGTGTTGTGTGCCGTGTATCTTTTATAGTCATTATGTTTATTAATTATCATATTATTGTTATTACTTGCATTATCAGTCAGACTTTACTTTATTGAATTATACCAAAAGTAAACGTGACATCCGCTGACCCAGTCAACCTCATAATATTGCTTTCTCGTGACCAGTATAACTTTTTCTGTTCCTGGACCAAGTTTTTTTCAAAAACCTCACCCTACTTTTATTTATGTCTCATCACGAACAGGAGCTACGATTAAATGAAGACGAAAGCCAAGGTGACTTTTTTTTATTCCCAGAGTTGCGCCACGTCCTGCCACCCGTTCGTGATGTATTGTAATTATTAATTACCTTATTTTAGTCCATCCCATTTCCCTTGTTAACTTCAAGGGTGCTCCTCCAATTGTATTGTATTTAATCACCTAAAATACACCCCCACTTTCTATTTTTAAATAGTAACCTTTAAATATATTTCTTCAATTACTTTAATATGTTATAAACAATTCTTTACACCTCTAATTGGGATATTTTACGTCAACTTTGTGAATGTACTGATTAAATTGGTACATGACCTATAAACTAAAATAAACTAAGACATCATTCTTAATACCATACATTATTAATACCTCATTTAATTTAATCCAATTTTTCAAATAATTGAACTCATATAGTTCATTTATGCTCAGTAGCCCTTTTAAAAACACAATTTATTAAAAGTGAACAGATTTTACTAACTGCCAATTTAAGGAACGTTCAGGAATCATATTCACTAAAATGTAGAAATTTTATGGTAGAATGAGAGAAAAAATTTGTTGGAATTATTTATCTTTATTAAAAATTTTTTGACAATATCTCAGGACACCTTTGATATGTTGATATTAACATGTGCAGAAAAATAAACTATGTTACTACTGGCGAAACGTTTGATTTATTTTGGTCAAACAATGTAATGCTATAAAGTCTGTAAAATGACTCGCGCTATCTTCTGCCGTACCTTAATGATTAATGCTAAAAATTGTCAATACTAAATTTCATAAACATAAAAATAAAATATGACAACTAAACACAGTTTAAAAAAAATTAAAGTAATAATATTAAAATTATTAATTGAGGGCCGTACCCAATAACTTGTTT
The DNA here is from genome assembly GCA_902151425.1 of Timema shepardi. NCBI lineage: Eukaryota > Metazoa > Arthropoda > Insecta > Phasmatodea > Timematidae > Timema > Timema shepardi. The sequence goes on from CABFVX010006689.1 coordinate 6,536, forward strand.
TGGGGTTTATTCTACCTTGGGTGTCTCGGAGTGTAGTCCTCAAACAGGAGATTACAAAATACTATTTAAACAGTATCTCCCTTTTGAAGAGTTTTAAGACCCTAATTGTGTCTATAAGGGCTATGCATAAGAGACTATAAGCTGCTAGCCTGGGCATTGAGGATGAATTAAAAATACATTATTAATAAAACTTTCCGGGAAATATTAAACCTCCAAAACAACACCCCCCTTGGTACGACCTTGGATTAAAATATACATTTTTTCCGTCCTGGGATATATGTGTATATATACGTATATTTGTATATATGTATGTTCCTGCTAAAGAATTTAAATAAATTATCGGTACATAATAATTTTTCATATGAAATGGTTAAGCTCCATTTTTAGGGTATTATAGCATAAAAATTACAAGCCGGACAAGACCATATAAGAATAAATAATTATCTGATATACATTTTTTTAAATAAAGGCCATTTTTACATAAGGTCCATTTGGGTAAAAACACTTCAGTTCATCCAGCAAATATTCAAACCCCGACCTACTTACTAATATTAATATAATAATATTTAGCACCGCGTCTTACTACCCGTTCGGGTTATACGCTTTAAGTACTAATTACGCTAATGGATTAGGAATTGGGAGGTTTGAATTAGAGGAAGTGAACCTGCATTTGCGTGGAGGGAGGGTGGAAAACCATTTAGGAAAAACCACCCCCAGTTCACCCGACCGAGATTCGAGCCTCGATCTCCCCGTCCTCAGTAGTCGAGCTCAACACGACAAGCGCGTTAGCCAACTACGCCACCGAGGCGGGAACCTACTTACTACAAGTTAAATATATTAAGGGGTTAGATGTGAGGAAGGTGGTTACAAAGGGAAGTGTACCATCAATTGTTTGGAGGGAGAGAGGGAAATCGTTAGAACACTAGCATCAGAAGAGCCGTATGGGATTATAATCCTTACCCTTTCTTCAACAGCCAACCAGAAAATCCTGACGGCTAGTCCACGTGCCCAGCAGTGAAGATATATGCCAATGTGTGATAGTTTATTTTAAAGCGGGCGTGTAGGGGACGCGAGTTAAGGGCAGTTTTTCTATCAAAACAATTTGTTCATAAGAACATAATTATTCTTCAGTACATACATGGTAGTATCAACAGTTGTTGAATATCTGCCAAGGGTGTCTTGTAATTTAATGACAAACTTCTTCTTTTTATGAGTAAAGTTTCTCATCTAATGCTGCTATTTTCATGACATATTCAACAATTTAATGTTGATTTCATCATGTGAGTAGAATTCAACTATATGTTTGTACTGAAACAATACTTGATTTATTTTGGCCAGAATAATTGTCTCTAGACAATTTGCATAAACGCCACCTTAAACTCAGGCTCCCTACACTCCCACCTTAAGACCATCGCACAAAGTGCGGCTGATAGAAGCAGTCCCGCAGTGATGTAATTACATGTCTAGAGCTATGGCACATCGAGTAAATACGAAAAAAATCTTCATTTATTAGAAACAAAGTGTTATGGTGTTAAATAAATCCAACTACGTGACTGTCATTTATTGAAAAGTAATACGACAAACTTTCTATCTCTCTCTAACACACACACACAGACCCGGAATATATTTGATTTGAACTCATTGGACGGACATTGATTCAATAACAGGGCCTAGAGCACTCAGATCCGATAGAAAGTCACTATCGCATTAACTGGCATATTTATTTAGGGGCAGTGTTCCATTTCTGTGCGTCATACGTCCGCATGGCCTCCGTCAGGTTCCATGGCAGCGGTGTCCAATTAAATACCTCGTACACACACGCACAACAAAACTGGACCTAGTTTGTTTTGAGAATTAGTGGGGGTTTGGAATCGCTATAAAAACAATTTAATCTATCTTCTAACTAAAACCAATATTAGTATGTTAACGAGTAGGATAATTAGGCCTGACCCGCCTTGGTGGTGTTGTTAATTAACGCGCAAGTTTTGTGTTGAGCTATATCATAGTGGAAATCACCAAGGTAAGATTGCTATTTTTCAGGATGAGCGATTGTACACACATGTTAGTGTATCTCCTCTTTCTTCACTTGATTACTGGTAGTAAAATACATGTCAGATAATTCAAACTACTCGTGAAGCCAACATGAGATACATCTAAACCTTTTCTACAACATTAAACCTTTTAAAAATTCACGATACAGAACATATTGCAAAACTGCCAAGGACAGTCAAGTAACGATTGCTAATTTACAGAACAGCCGTTAGTCTACAACTATTATTTTTAACATGATTGTACTTGCATAGTGAACATCTGGGATACGGTGAAGTGGTGTTACGAAACAGGTCTAGATTGTGTCGTTAGTTTGCGAGCACCCACCTCGGCGTCCGCGAGATCCAACACGTCATTCTTACAACAGACCGGAGTGACAAGAACTAGAAACTTGGGATTCCATCTCGGTAGGGTGTACTGACGGTGTTTCACTCAATTACTCTACAATCTCTTTCTTCGCGCAAATACGGGTACACTTCCTATATATTAAACCTTCCTCATCCCCTTACCCAATATCGCAATTAGTATTTCCGTATATCCTGAAGAGGTAGTAAGACGTGGCGCTATAAAAAACTGAGGTCGTAGCTGAGTGATCTACAACAGCTCTAATATGTAATTTGATAAGCTCGTTTCCGGTAATACAAGCTACGAGGAAATGGTTGAACAGATTTTTACAAATTACATCTCATTTTAAAGTTTTGGGGTCCAGGATATCGGTAAAGATATTAGCCTGAAAAACACAATCATCCTAAGTTTCAATCTTTCCCTCCTATGTGGACAGTGGTTCACCTGTAAAATCATTATTTGTTTACATCGCCACGAAAACAATGATTTGTGTATAGGAAAATAAAATAGTTATCTTTGGTTATAGATAATAACAGCTCTATTATTACTCGAGTGTTTTGGTGCAACAAATATATTGAGAACTGAGAGAGGGGTAATTTTAAATTTCTCATCGTGGCATGAAGGGGAGGGGGGGATATAAGTTTTGATTCAAATTATACTCCTTAAGATAAAAATATATGTAAAGTTGATAGCCTTTGACGAGTGAACTTTGAAATAGAAAGCCAAGTGAGGTGTAATTATATTGAACTTTTCTCAGTAAAAAAGTTTAGAATATTAATTCAATAATCTGCAGCCATCGCTTCAACGATACCCTAGTTGTAGAATGGGGAATCCCGGCTAGTCTAATAAGATGCTACATTTAGATTAGAGCAACGTACAAACTCACAAACTATTATGTTTAGCCTAGTAATATATTTATTTGGGACATTTATTCTGCCATTTTTAACAGACTGTTTATATTGGCACAGGGATTAAAGATTAACTCAATTTTATAAAAAAAAACTCTGTAAAAGGAGAGGTCCCACTTTAACCAATGATTATCAGCCACGTCGGGGATCAAACCCGGAATCCTTAGTTCTATAGACATATGTAGTGTTGGATGAACTGTGTCACACACCACTTATGTAATTTAATATAATTATATAATTTATTATATGCACAATTTTCTGATATCAAAATGATTGGTTGTAGACATATATTTAGCAAGCTTGGATACCTACAGATAGGGCTAGAATTAAATCCTGACCATTTGGACTAAGGTTGGTTATTTCTAATCCTCACTCTAAACGAATGCCCGTTTACTACAGTTCAAAAAGTTCTAAATAATAATATTTTTAACTGAGATTTTAGCTCAATTATACTGTTTCTTAATAATAAATCCTGTGTATGGAGGTATTTCACTGTAATATTTCTTTAGTACAAGATAATTTATTTCAGACATGATTGTGATAAAACTTTTGAGGCCAGCTTTAGTGAAGGCTGTCTCTCACATTACATCGCAATGTATTCAAAGTATGTACGATAGTCGTAGAGAAATACTATTTAACAGATGATTGCAATAAGAACTTGAAATTAAATTTAAAAAATATTTACGCATACACCAAATTAATATTTTTAAAGAATCCCTCACCAAAGTTATCATGTATGGAATCTGTGTCATAATGATAAATTATTCTGTTCAGATAGAACAATTAAACCTCTAACTGCTTCGCATGTTTAAGGTTTCACTTTTTTTTTAAACCTTAACGCATGTTCTATATTGTAAATGTTTTATAAAATATCTGTGAAATATATCATTTTTATGAAAATATATTTGATGGTTGGTCAAAGCTATATCTATTTTATCAAATAACCTTTTCATGACTGTGAAATACCACTCTAAGTGAAATATTTATGGACTAAGATCTTTATTTTCAATCTCTGACGTCATTAGACTCTTAAGGTGGATGTGTAGGAAGCGCGAGATAAGGCCAGTGTTTTTGCAGTTTTTGTATCAAAGCATTTTTCTGACCAAAATGAATCAAGAGATGATTACATAAAAAAAAAGTTTAATTTTCTTCACATGGTGATATCAACAAATTGTTGAATATATGTAATGAGCAATAGTTGTCATTAAATTACAGGACACCCTTGACAGATATTCAAAAACTTTTTCAATCAACATGTGAAGAAAATCAAACTTTATGTGTCTGCGGAAGCAATATCTGATTTATTTTGACCAAAAGATTGTTTTGATATAAAAACTGAATAAATACTTAACTTTTCTTGCGTCCTATACATTCCCACTTTAAGCGATGTTTCTTAAGTGCAACCCATACATGGCTGTGTGCATCCCATTTACAGTGAGATCATACAGTATTACCTTGACTGGCTTATTATAGGGCCCTATATTATAAGCTGCACCATAGTTGAAACCAGCATGGTAAGTTTGCTACCTTTCAGTCATAGCAAAATATAATATGTCCAGAAAAAGGTACTATTAATTTTATTATTATTATTATTATTATTATTATGAGTTGAGTTTTTCAATAATACATTTAAAATGCACTACAGCTAATTTTAAGAAAGAAAGACACAGTTTCAAAACAATTATTTAGATATATATTTTCATAAATCTATAGATAATTACATCTTGCACTTACTTTTAATAAGTAAAACTATTCGTTAGTGATTTAAATGAAATGTCCAAAATAGCGTTCTATATTTGAAAGTGTATTTGTTTTATTTTTACCTATTAATATGTAGTCTTCTTAGATAAATACTATATATCTACTTAAATACAAAATTATTTGTTCATGACATGCGGCCGACAACTATGTTTAGTGTTAAAATTGGCACTGTGACCAGAAATGTTGGTAGCCTGTTTCATAACCACATTTTTAAACCTCATTAAACATACTAAGCTCTTTTCATGCCCCGTGGCTGGGCTAACAAGTCAACTGTGATAGAAATACAAACACAGGTCTGAAATCCAGTCGTCCCTAAACGTTATTCTGTTCCGGAATTGCCCCCCGGGGGAGATCAGAGTCTGCAGTGATCTTGAAATATGAATGGCTCGCAATACAGTGTCCCTGTTTGGAAACAGATTCAATGGGGATACTGATTGCTTTTGATAGAAACTCCATTCAAAAGCGTTTAAAATCCGATGCTATGGGCAGTGGAAACGATCGATTACACCGGCCATTCAAATAACAAAGGCCCCGCGCTGTGCTTACATCGAATCGCCAGAACCCTCTGAAATCAATGGAGGATTTGGTTCCTGAAGATATCCGTAACAAACCTGAACCTTTGGAAACAGCGCTTTCTCACGTAGAGCGGAGCAATGGACAGGAACTTTGTACTCATACAGTCCAACTTTCATAGGAAGGGTCATTTAGAAAAGATAAACATTTTGTTTGCAATTACATTGATAACAATTTATAATATTATTATTACTATTAGTATTTCATATGTATTGATAATATCAATCAAAAGTGGTATCTGCATATAACATAGCCTGACGAATGAATACGTGAAAGTAGATCTGATAGCTTGTAGTAGCTAGTTTGTAACACAGAACGTCTGACAAATCAGCTAAGGGTTCCAGGTGCTGTGGGTGGTATTGGTGGTCTTTCTCCCGCAGTGATGACACCTAGAGTTGTTAGTCTGTAAGTCGTATGCTGACTTATTGAGTGTGTGCATCGCGTCGCTACATGGTAGTGTAGGACACGCGAGGTAAGGGAAGTATTTTCCAGGTTTTATAGAAAAACTTTATTTTTTCCATATTAAGTAGATACATAGAGTTTAATTTTCTTAAGCTGGTGATATCAACATTTGTTGAATATCTGTCTTGGGCATAGCGCCATTAGATGAGAAGATTTTTAAATTAAAAGAAAAAGTTGTCTTGAAACTCCATGACACTCTTGACCTCTTGACAGATATTTAACAATTAATGTTGAGGTCACTGTGTGAATAAAATTAAACTCTATGTTTCTACCAGAGCAATATTTTATTTATTTTGACAAAAACAATGTATATTTAATCTGCAAAATCACTGCTCTTAGCTAGTGTTCCCTACAGACCCCCTGCCCTCACCCAACGTACGAGCTATCTGCATGCTTACAGGGCAGGGGTATGGATGAGAAAGGTAGAATTGAGAGGAAATGTATTCTTGTTTTAGTAAAGAGTGGTTGGAAAATGGTTTTGAGAAAAAAAAATATTTTGACCAGGATTTGGACCTGGACCTCCTCGTCACTGTGCGAGAGGGACGCTTTGGAACATGTGGCCATCGATGTGGATTATTTGTTACAGGCTAAATATATACTATTAAAATAAAGGTATTGTAATAAACTTTGAGATCAAAATGTTTACTGATTTGAAAGGAAAGCTGTTCGACATTCAATGAGAAAAAGCAACTAATTTAGTTTACCTCTGGACAACAGACACATTTTTTAAGACCTTTTTATATTTTCATTACTGTGATTTGCATCATAGCCTTAAGACGGCCACCTCTGTCAGAGAGAAAGTATCAATCACTGTCAGGCCTCACGGTTTAAAATACAATAATCTGTGTGGATTTTTGGAACGACTTCTTTATTTTGTCTAAACTCCCTTTCGCCATCCATCTACAACCACCATTTGTCATGTCAATAAGAAAGGGGCTAAAGAGAATTATGAAACTTCTTATTTCAAGGTATAAAGAATAGATCGCTGTCAGGTCTGTAATGACTTAAAAAAAACTGTTAAGAGCATTATAAAAAAATACTGTATCTGTTAGTGGAATTCTGAATGTAAAGCCCTTTATTATCAAGCCACCCTCCTCGGTGACGTGGTTAGCTAACATGCTAGTTCCATGTTGAGCTAGACTGCCGAGGACGGGGAGATCGAGTTTCGAATCTCGCTCGGATGAACTGAAAGGGGTTTTTACTAAATGGTTTTCCACTCTCACTCCACGCAAATGTGGGTTCACTGCCTCTATATTCAACCTTCCCAATTCCTAACCCACTCGAGTAATTAGTACTTAAGCGTGTAACGCTAAAGGGTAGTAAGACGCGGTGCTAAATATTATCAAGCCTAAGCTCATAAATCTGCAAATAATGAGGTTAAAAGAATCCTTGAAAATAAACTTATGTTACATTTTGAGACAGGAAAAAGAGCCCAATGGGATCTTTAGATTTTATTTTGGCGTGAACAATATTTTGAAACTACGTATGGTAGATTTAAATATTTCATTTTATCTGAACGTCTGCACGGTAATTTCTCGCTTACCTGGGCGGCCACACTGAAGTTCACCCAGATATTCTTAATACTGACACAATCATCAAAATTACAAATTTAAATTTCACGTTGCTTACAACATGAGATAATAAAGCCTCTCAAAATAAAAATAAAATTTTTAATATTTCAAATATTTTCCCAAACAGCATATGAGCCACACATTATTTTTAAAATACCAAATTATAATTATTTTCTCTACTTGACTTTTTTAAATTTATTTCTCCATGTAGTCATTTATAACTGTTAACTTAATATGTTAATAATTATTACTTTGACACAAATATGATAAACAACAAGAATTTATATTTAAACTTAAAATAATACATCTGTATTTTAACACAATTGATTTTTCAAGTAATTACAAATAAAGATATCTCGTTAAATAAATCCCAATGTTTGAAAATGTAACAATAAATCCATTTGTTTTAATTTCTAATTGAACAAATGGAACGTGAAAGAGAGCATATGAAAACAAGTTTAATTAACTGTATTAATTTGAATATCTCCACAAAGAATAATAGCCTTTTAGAAGGTTATTTATCATTCACTAATTGGAGCTGGATTCACATTTTCAAGTTCTTTAGCAAAATGTTTTGGGCACAAAACCAATGGAATAAACCCAATAGACGGTAACTCTGCATCGATCGTCACCCTTGATATGACATAAGTTTTCAACAATTCTGATGTTATTTAGCATCGGATATATTTAGAATTAACCATTTTACTGCCCTTTCGAGATATTATTACTTACTCTTAATCAAAGATAAAAGATGCAAAAGCGTAATTTTAAGGTAGTGAATCAGCGTTCAACTGGTTATAAATATATTCAATCTTTAATACTTGTTTCTATAATAGGTTGTCTATATTAAAAACAAGAATATTCAGACAGTAACCTATATGTTAGGGCAGATAAACAAAACAATTCAATATTTGCAGCATAGTTATTTCTGAGTTCTTTTTAAGAATTAAATTACATTTCTAATGATAGTGTGGGTGTTATGTTTTATAGATATTTATAGATAAATAGCTAGACATAATCTTTCACGTAGTTTGTGCTGGATGATTTTAAAAATATTAATAATACATACTTTTTTAACGTCGCGTCTTACGACCTGTTCAGGCTATATGCATATGTACTAATTACTCTTATGAGATATGGATGAGGAAGGTTGGATTTAGAATAATTGTACCCATAATTGCTTTGATGGAGAGTGGAAACCCATGTTTTAAAAAACTCAATACACCCGGCTAGTATTTTAACCCCGATCGCTCTGTGATCGGTTGTAAAGTCTAACACGAGACTGATGCCTTAGACCGTGCGGTCACTTAAGCAGGTTACTATACATACTGTATATGAAATTTGTCACAAGTAGCCGGAAGGAAAATGTTTTTACACTAATATGGTTATGTTAAATATTGTAACGTGCACCTTTTAAACACAAGATTGTTTAGTAGTGCAATGGCCACAAACAGCTAAAATAATTATCTTAAAACCTATAGCCAGCGACTGACTTGTAACAGAACATTGTAACGTAACAAGAACATTCACTAATCAGTACGCTGTAACAAGCGATCAGTAAACGCACGTACTCCACACGAATGTAGTTTTTTTGTGTGGATCCCTTTGATTGTTACATTAGAAGAGTGTAAAAGGTGTTTCGCCGCATGAGCCAAGCTCACTCATCCAGTCGTCATTACCATCCACCGGAGTGAAGACCTATTGTCTGCGACTATCAGTGTGCACCAAGGGTTTGATTACAATGGAATGGGATAAAGGGGAAAACCTAGTTTTTACTGAACAATTTAGAAAAAAATGCGTTTTGAGATCCTCCAGAGGTTTGTATTCACCACTGATTTCTTGATTTTTCAAAATATTCATTAATGTCGATCCACCATTAGCACTTCTTTCTCTAATTATATCTGACTGCAAGAGCGCAGAATGAAATAAAAGTCTATTAAGTAAAATATATTATTTTAAATGGAATGGTTCCAGGCAATCAGTGGATAATTTAGTTCCTTCTAAATAAAAAAGCAGATAGAGAATGAAAAGACATAAATGGATATGCTAATAAAAGTTTAGATAAATAGAGTAGGAAAACGGGAACAGAAGAGAAATTGAAACAGAACAAAAAGGAATTAGAGATTCAATATTATTTTTAGAAATAATAAAAAAAGGAGAAGTAGCTAAATACATAAAAAGTATGTACCAAGAATGTTACAAGAAAACAAAAGCAATGTAGCCAGCAAGGGTTTTCTCTTTTCAAAGAATGTGAATTGAATAAAAAGTAGGAAATAAGAAAGAAGAAAATCATTAAATATAAGGATAAAGAAATAAGAGGAGCTCCTAAGGTGAGAAGACTGGTGAAATTAGAGACAAAAGGGAAATTGAAAAACCCACCAACACTAGCGCACATGAATAGAGAGGGAGATTGGACAATTAAAAACTTTCCTGTTAGAACATTTCATTTATTCGGATAGAGCTTTGGTGAGAAACTTGTTTTAAGGTTTAGTTTTCTTTCAAAGGTTCTGTTTAATATCTTCTATTAAGAGGGATTCCACTCTTCTTTCTTCAAATGTTGACAAACCTTTTCTAGGACACCTTGATTAAAAATATAAAATATTTCAACGGTTAGCCTCCACGAGTAATTAGAAGTCCTTGGTCCGAGGCTATGATGGCCCTCTTTTTGTATCTCTCACGACTTTGTACTTCTGTTTCACTTTTCGCAGCAATCATTCATTTGTATGCGTCTTTCTTTTTCACAGCTTCTTTCACCTGCTCATTCCACCATGAATCTCCTTTTAAGTTTCCAACCACCATGGATCCACAAACATGTTTCACCCACTCAACTACAGTCTATTTTATTCTGTTCCAAGCACTTTATATAGTCTCAGCATTTATGTCGAAATTCCATTTATGTTCTTGTAAAGTTAGATTTTTACTCAGTCATATTTTATATTGCGTCCTCACACTTTTATCATGAAACTTTTCCACTTTGACTCTTACTTTCTTAATACTCTTGCATTGCTTCCTCACAAAATTCCTACATTCTTCAATTACTGAGAGCACTAGAGAGTGATCCGTTCCACATTCCGTTTCATACACAGCCCGTGTATTATATACTATTACGTATATCGTCATAAATTACAAAAGCAACCATTGTTCTCGAATCGTCCCTAGTCAATGTATGTAACGTGTTGGATACATTCTAACATTTACACCCAATGAAGCCCTATAATAGGTTTAAAACTATTACTATCAGATCTAATCAGTTCTAATAAGGTGTGACAGATATAAGGTCTCTGCGAAAACACAATAGGGAGACGCCCAACTCTCATCAAAAGTTGCCCCAGAGAACGAGGCTTGTAAGACCAACACACAAACATCTAACACCTGCGCCAGACGACGAGTAAATGAGAGAGGCGTCATTCGGGGTGTTCCCAACAACCGTCGTCGAGCGCTAGTGGTCGGATGGCGTGATGTTTTAAGATTACCACCCCTCTTCGTACTTGGAGCTAACCTTGCCAAATTTTATCAGTCCTACTGGTATAAAAAGGCCTGTCCTCGGTTCAAGTTTATCTATTCTCTTGTAACCACTCATCGCAGGAACTGGCTGAGGCATCTTTGTCACCTCCTTGCCGAAGAGCAAGCTACGGTGGAAGCTATAAGTATTGAGGGATGTTGTTATCTTTACTGAGCTCTGAGCTCTATTATTCTATTAGTTTTTTATGCCAGTACTACTGACTTGTTTCCCTATGCCCATATGGCATAGTTTATAGCTTTATACAATATATTTCTATACCTATTAGGCCTTGTCCCTAATATTATGGTCAAGATTAGACTCTTTAGACATTATGACCATGCTGCGGGTATTTAAAAAAATATAATTTAGTAATGGAGGATACCAGGCTATATATTGCTCTGTTTCATTACCTAACTGGGTCTGTATTTGACACTTGTCTCTGATGTGTCTGTGTACTGGAATGTAGCACGCAGTATGTGGACGTGCTACTTGTCCATAATAGTGGTCCGCGGGGTTTTGTCTGTTGTGTACGAGCCCCTTGTGGTGCCTTAAGCGTTAGTTTAAAATGATCACTATGGGTCTAGTATTATTGTCCCCTTTTCAGGGTAGCAGAATAAATATACTATTGATTGCTCAAGCAGTACTAATTAGGAATTAACTGGCCATAGTATCTGTAGCGTCTAGATTCCTGGTAGTTCACCTTGTACTATTAGTAAAATAATAGTTTCTCTATTAGGAAATTATAACACTGTAATGTCTAACTATCTATGGAGTTAATCCAAGCTAGCTGGCTCATGTTAATTACCCCCCTTGTAGCTCCTTAAACTTGGACTAAATTGATGTGGCTTAGTTCTTTATATTTGAAATTGTGTGAAAGTCTCAGTCGGCGGATAGGAGTAGAATCATGTATTGTAATTTTGTAATTAGATTTGATTACCACCACTCATTTATATCACTTTAGAGTTGATAACTCTCATCCTATTTGATGACTTAGTAGCGGTCCTGATTTAACGAGCTACAATATTTTCTTATTTACACCCATGACCAATATGTGTGTGTTATAGGGTGTTTCTAACTTGATGCTCATTTGTCGAGCTATTTATATTAATGTATCCGTTTGTATTCTCATGTTTAGACCATGGATGGTTTGAATAATTTCTACCTATAATTCTATGTACTTCCTATGGACTTGTTTGAATATTAATAAACTGATATCTGTTAAAATTATAAATTATTCTTATACTTTGTTCCTTACAATCAACATTTATAAGTTCATAAATGTTGATTGTAAACGATTGAATATCTGTGTGCCTGAACCATGTGTTCAAAACAAATAAACCTTATTCTAAACCCAGACTCACTAATTCATTACCATTCTCGTTCACCCTCTCATCCCCTTATCTTCATAAAACTCCCTCCGAGTTCTCTGTAGGGTACCCACTTATCCAGTCTTATATCCTAATAAGATAATCCTTTCATATAGTTCATATGCATTCAAGAGTTCATTGAATTCATTCCAAAACTCCAATCCTACAGTTTCATCTTCACCCTTCACTTGAGCACCTCCAGCAACCAACATCATTCTACGAATTCCTATTTTCTATCATATGTAGTCCTAGAAGTCTAGATGACATCTACTCATTCCCTCTCACAAACAGCTTAGCTGTTGGGCTTGGTATTAGGCCTAATCTCTGACTTCCCATCCTTCCATACCTGAGCACAGTGTCAGGCTACAAACATTCGTAATCAAAATGTCTTTCCCTCCCATTTGGTTTCACATACACCCAAAATATAATATATTTTTTCAATCGTTTCCTCTAACAGTTCAGTATCTTTACAACACACTCTTATCACATTCCAATAATCCATGTTCTCGCAAGCTTGTTAACAGATGGGGCCTTCAGTTTTAACGTCAGCTGTCCATTATAGCTTTGGTCATCCGGGACTAGTATTGTACAAGTTCTTCTAGTAATTAGTTAAGAGTAGACCATGTTACTAGCCTTGATTTTACCCACACCCAAGACAGTATTCGCTAATTACAGTAAGGTTGCTGTTCCGATTGGTGTTGGCACATTTTAGCCAGTATACCACAAGTACAATCTTTACTCGGTCTTCGCCTGAGCACTGTTCCTACAAAATCAGTTATCCCTACTATGTAAACTACTTTGCTAGCCAGATTATCCGTTGTCCATGGTACTGCCATTATGAGGTAAGGCGGTTCACCGACACACCAAGACATTTCATGTTTAGTAGACTTAAATATTCCATATCATATTTATAAGAGCTTCAAAGGTGTTTATTGGTTATTAAATAACATTTCATTTCTTAATACAATAAGACTACATAGTTTAATATAAACTTAAGGGAAGAAACTTCTTTTTTTTATAAACTTAAGTATGTAAACTTTGTTTACAATGAGAGATTACACATTTAACATATGCAATAAGCTACATCAAAGTGGTAACAAGAAGGTTAAGATGGTAACTTTCAGTTATTAAAGAGTACAATTCATAGCAATTTTATTAATATTTTTACCTAAATTTGTAAAGGAGAAATAGCTCGTTTATACGAATATGATTTGAAATAAAAATATATTTAGATTTTTAAATATTATGTTTATGTATTCTCATAAATAAACGTTATTTAACCAATATATATCACTCTCTTCCAATAACCTAAGACATTTACATGTAACTAAATAATTTAATACTTAATTTAATCAATAAATGATAAATAGTTCACGAATAAAGCAACACTAATAGCAAATAGCTTGCAAAAAGTGTGTGTGTGTGAGGGGGGGGGGAAATTAAATAATAAATTGCATTATTTATTAACAATAAAGAACGCGTAGAGCTGATATATCTTGTGTTTTCTGCGTGGAGTAGAGCAGAGACAATACCTGGACTTGAGACGTCAGCTGACGAACATTCTGAGGGAGGATCTAAATATAACCAATATTAAAGGTACAGCAAATGAAAGATATCTTATGTCCGTGTTAAATTCCACCTATTCGTTACTAACGAATTTTCTTTTTCAATGTCTACGATCGTAAATAAGATTTTTTTTTAGTAGAACTAATACATTTTTGATTATGTGTTTGAGAATTAGGTCTACCATAAACTGAATGACATTAATAAGCTCAAAACAAAGTAAAAATATTTTTTGAGTACTATTATTATAATTTTTATTTTTTCTTAAATTAGTTAATTTTATGATTTACTATATACGTTCTAATGAAAAAGGTTTTTCGAGTGAATCCTTAAGTGAAGTATTTTTTAAATAACTTATTTATTATAACAGAAAGCTTACTTCAATTTATTTTAGTAAAAAAAAATATTTATGTGAGCCTTCGTATGACTTATGAAAAAATCGACCTAAGTAAGGTATATTGAGAAATAATTAATCCTAATGAGGAAAAATATAGATTTACTATAAAAGGGTGCAATGTTTTTTAATGCATTCAATAATACTCAAATCAATATAACCAACCTTTCACAATTCTCTACATCTTTATAGCAATATTGGTGAGTTAACTAATGCGTTAGGGCTTTACAATTTTATCCACATCTTTTATTGGTTATTTCTTTCACGCGTTTTGTTTGAACAGCATGTTCGATAGTAGCTGAAAGTTGTAGAAAGCTTTTGTGAACCCCGTTAAGGCCCAGATACACTCAAAAAGTTTCTTCAGGAGGGGTTTTAAATACTAAGCAAACCTTCCAAACCGAAAACTTTAACAGCAAATAGACAATAAAGCATGTCTCAAATTACAGTTTTAGAACCAGCGAAGGCAAGGAAATTTTGCCCGTGGGGAAATGACTTTAAGGAAGAGGTGAGCAGAATTATTTATGACGTCAGTTAATACCTCAAGAGCCACTTCCCCTTCTTAAGTCACATTTTGGTTAATGGAATAAATAAATAGTTTAAAACGAACCCTTTCTAAGAGCCCGCCCTTGATGTAAAGCAGGTGTTGTGCCATGATATATACGCTGAGTTTATTAAGACATGAATTAAAAGACTTCATTTCGTAAAAAAGTGACAGTAATTTACTACTTTTAGTGTGAACATAAGTGGTATAGACCCTTTAGAATAACTGACCTTAGTGAATTAAGCTGGTATATTTAAGCATTTTACATTTAACTTCGTCATTGAAGAAATTAATATTACTATTGTTGAAATTTAAAGTATAATATTTGGGTGTACCGAGGGTGATTTTCTGCACTCTCTCAAGGCTAATGCTGGTGAAATATGGTAAATTAAATCCCCCCTCGTATCATGTTTTCAGACTGGCTAGAGTGTGTTTCAAATACCTTGAACATTGTGAAATACATAGCCGGTAGGTGGAATATTTTTAGTTTCATGTTAAGGCGATCGGCCATTTTCATTTGTCGTGGAAATGCAGAGCCGTGGGAACAAACGGCCATCTTCAACAATTTTTAATGTTTGGCATTTTTCTTTTCGGGAATGGTTTTTTCAACAACAGAAGAATGTTTATTAAGTTATACTTCTTATACACACACCTCCTCTATAATTTTAACAGTGATCAAATATCAATAATTTTGACATATTTCAACAAAAAAAAAGAATTTTTAGCACCTAATAAACATTGATATTATCTCAGAAGAAGTGTTGAAAATATTAAAATAAAAATTTCACTCGTTCTCGAGAGGTGAAATTTCCAAACATTTTTCCCCCGCAATACACTGTCACCATCTACTGTATCCGTGAATCATCTGTTCTTGTTGTCGTGGAAGGATACTTTGGTTGAATGTGAAGCCACGCCACGCCGTTCACCCTCCCGACCACCATCCCACAAAATCTGTTTTAGACTCTCACTTACAGGGCCAAAGGGCTTAAGAATAATCAACTATATTAGATGTCTTTGTTTACAGTGTTAAATCAACTTTTCATACTTCTTGACATTTTTTAGCATCACGTAATATTCGTACGGACCGCGGATACTTTTCTGAAACAACAGGCAACAGGCAACGGGCAACGGGGCCTGAATATTCTTTAAAATAAAGAGCTTTTTGTCTATTTGAAGCAATTAAAAGCGTCGCCAGGGGTAACCATGCAATCCATTGGTAGCAACCACGGAAAGCGCTGTTAATTATAAAAAAACATATGGTAGAAAAACACCATTTGGTTTTATGATACGTTAAAAATGGGAAATTACTCATTATTTGGGGGAAATATAGCAAGTGAATTTGGTTTTGATATACCACATTTTATACCCTTTAGTTACCAGAAATCGAGTTCCAAAAAAATTGGATAAATTTAGTCAAAATGTGAGTATGCAATATTTATCACCAGCTTAGTGTGTGGAGTTTTGTAAATCAATTTTATGAAAGTGACGTAAATATAAGATTTAAAGCCTGACACTCATATATTTGCTATAAATAAATTGTTCGTATTTCTGAATAAAATTAGAGTAATTTTTTAAAATTGTATGCATTTTTACTTTCTCTCGACACACTAAAGATAAGTATTGTGGTAGTAAGGAAAAATTGAGCTCGAGATTTAGATAAATATCAACGTTTCATGACCCCCTGGATTCAATGCCGTCTGTCCGTCTGTCTGTTTGTTTGTTTGTACCTTGGGCTAGAGCTGAAACTATTAATCAAAGTTAAATGTTAAGACTTAGATATTTTTTTTACAAATTGTAAAGATGTGTGTTCAAATTAATTAATTTATAAAATGTAATATTGAAGATAAATGTCATTTTAATTAAAACCTTTACTTTGGGCATATCTGTTTTTCCTTGTATAACACACTTATATATTTAAAATATTTACCTTTACTCAACAGTCCATTTAACATAGGGTTGACAACCTTAGTAACGATACAAAGTAAGCACTTTCAATTTTTGAAGGGAACACCACTCAAAGTCAATCATATGACTACAACATACTTAGTTTGTGCTATTATTTCTTTTTTAATAAAAATTTCTACTGCTTTTCAATTTCAAGTTGTAAAAAGTATTATATTAATTACGACTACAATGTCAGCTTGATTAAATTTTAAAAGAAAATATACCTTATTTTTAAGAGGGGACTTTAAAGCTGATGGATTCCCTAAGCACAGTTTTTTAACTTAGTTATTAACTTACTTTATCAAATTTCTTGTTTTTACCTTCATTAGTGTGAATACATGGATGGCCCCAACGGGTGGTAAGAAGTGATTCACATAAAATAATCGTTAAAAAATTACAATTTATGATAAACTTTTGAACATATATATTTAATATGGTTTCTCAAGGACTTTAATAATAAAGTAGAATATTTTATTAAACGCTTATTTTAAATTACTAACCAGGTTTAAGTTATTATCAGCTGGAACCATTCTGGTATTTAGTAAGATTATGATAGGAATTAACTTTTAGATAATAGAAACATACAAGATTTATTTTTTCGGTTAACAATTGTATATTTGTTATATTATTATAGTAATTTTATATGTTTTGACAATATCTATCTAAAGTAACAATAGGTGATTTCTCGTGATTGACTTGGTTACGTCTTGTTATCGAGTGTTTTCGACCAAGGGGTTCTGACCAAGGTGGAACGCGAAAACCAGTTTAAGTTTTTTTTGTAGAAAAAAATGCTGTTGGGTATCGAGTAGATATAACAGCCAATACTTTTTCCAGCCTGTGGCCCGGGTCAGTTTTAAATGCAAGTACTATATTTTTCGCTACCGGCTGGCTAGGCTGTCGTAGCCTCACTTAGGCTCCCTTAAAAACTAACTTAAGACTAGGACAGACATGACATCCAGACCCCGGCCATTAATTCTTCACTGTCGTAAGGGTAAACCCACATTTTAACAATCACACATTTTTTGTCCATGCCGGGAGTCAAGCCTAGGACCCTTAAATCAAGAGATACATGCTGCCGACTGAGCTAAGGTGTCGGACCAAATATAACAGTTGTTAGGTCACTTAATGTAAGCTATCTATATGTATTACAAATAACGAAAAGTTAATTATTTAATTATACCTATAGTTAGATTGGTGCTCAATTAGACTAGTATTAATATATACACGACATACCATGCTTAGTATAGCTTCTCAATTAAATAAACATACAGAAAACACAAAGTACGTAGGTAGAAGTAAATAACTCTAAATCAATATAATATTTGTTATATCCAAAATTAAACTGTTTTAATGACCTATTTACTCCTACATATATCTAGCTATTAATCGCTCTCCCATTTTAATTTGCAAAAAACTGCTAAAATCCATTTACGAAAAAGTTACATTCGTTTAGATATAACATAAGGAGTCATGCTGTTTTGAGTTTGGTCGAACAAAGAAAGATTTACAAAACCAAGGTCTGGCATTGTCTCGGTCGTAAATACTCGTAACCAGTGGCAGTAACAGGTCAACCAAGAAAACACGCTTCATTGCAGATCACATGACTTTACGTAAGAAAACATTAAAGTAAATCTAGTAGCTTTCCTACCAGTTGGATTAGGTTCTTCCTATAAGTAATTGTATCATAGCTCTACTTCAAACCGCTCTTATTCTGACTGATAAAGCTCCATTTAATATCCTTGACAGGAATTCAACAACGGACCTCCCTCAGATCTAGTTTCTAGATCACCACGGCAGGTCCTAGTGATAATTTGTTGTTTATAAGCATATACACACTCTATAGCGAGTCGTTAAAAGTGAATACTGTCAACCAATAAAATGTAACATTTCATAAATCCTTATTTCGCTATAGCAAATAAACATCGTCAGGAGATAGAGCGCGAGAAATGGAGGAAAGCGCGCGTTCATCCTCACTTCGGGGTAAATGGCGGGGGGTGGATTTCAATACATCCGCTTGGATTCTGCACAGAATAGGAGGTAAACAGGAAAAAGAGAAGAAGGGGTTAACTGACGAAGCATCCAAGAGCATTATTTTAAATTACCCCCTTCCCATTTCAAAGCGACGAGTGGACGCCACAGAATCGTACAATAAAATTCAACCCAAAAAAAAGGCCTAACTTATTGCCTACATTATCTCAATACAAACCACAGGACACAAAGAGACAGAGATGGAATATAGAAAAGGCACGCAGACATCTATAACGCATAGTTTGAATATAACCTGCCCTTACCCCCCCCCCTTTCACCCCGTCAACGCAAGAATACGCGTAACAAAAAGAGGGAGTGGAAACTCACCCCCCCCCCCTCTCCGGTATGGGGAATATAAAACCTAGGTGTTAGATTCCGTCCTTTTGAATAGGCATTGCCGATACTTGACTGCTTCCTTTATATTGGGTGGAATGGGATGTGGTTCGAACGCCAATGAGGGGGAACGACGGCTCACAATGGAACACGTGACAAGTGTTGATGGCGAGCTCTAGCGAGACGCCGGGGAACTAAGCCGTGATGGAGGAACGCCCGTTTCGCTTTTACGTTCGAGGAAAGCAAATTGAAAGACGATGTTCTATGTCTCAAACATTCTTTCAGACACAATATCTTTATTCGCCTGATGTGTGGAAAATATATAATAATGGTGTTCACTTATTCATGCATGGTTGCTTAGTTTTGTTAATTTAAAAATTATATCTATAAGGCCTTTATTAAGCACAATACTTCGTTACATATAATATAGATGGTTAAATGATAAAAAATTGTGTCACCATAATTTTTATATAACCATGTAGTGGGATGTATTTCTGGTTTATAAAATCAAAATCAATTTTGAGAAAAAATAAACTTATTAAATCTATTAATATTTTTATTTATTTTTAAATTAGTAAAACTTCTAATATAATACAAATGTAGACTGTTTTAAATAAATACCGTTTATAGTTTAGTAAAATGAATATAAAAAGTATTTTTCACATGGATAATCCTTGACATCGTATAAGTATCGAATCTTGCACATAATTACCATTTTCGCTGATACGGGAGGCACAAAAAATGATCACATATGGACATTATTTTTAGAAAGTGTAGGACAAAAATACATAATTAAATTCACCGAGGCAACTAATTGTTTGGTACAGAATGTCGTGCTACAAATAATAAATGGTACAGAACTCGGTACGGACTTTCTCATTGCATTGTTTAAAAATTGAGATATTTACTCAAAATTCGAAATATATGTGGAACAAAATATAGGTGTATTTATAATAAACATCTTTTATTTGAAATATATATTTATAAAACCAATAGTTTTCAAGCTATACGCAAATATATACGTACAGTACATATATTTTAACTTTTTGAATACTAAAGAAATAGTATTTTGTCCGTAAAAAAAAAAATTAGCCAACACTAGAAACACGAACACAGATTAAGCTGTACTTACCTCAAACATATTTTTACTTCCAGTTTTAAATTTGAAATTTTAAAGAATTAAAGTTCTCATTTTCTTATTTGGATCAATATAAAAGATCAAATATTGGCTTCACAAGGGTCAACACTTCATATTAAAATTTCAACTTTCGGTTAAATTTTAGACATTTTATTAGGCGCCTCATATCTTATGGTTATCGTATTGCTATTAAATTCCTCATTTATACATTTAGTCTAATAAAAAGGGTAAGTATTTACTATTGAATCCAAAATGGTAGAGATAAATCATTGCTTTACAAACATTTCCCCAAATAGGTTAAAGGAAAAAAGAACAGCATTTTTGAGAGACCTACTTATATACTTACTCTATGGCATTAGAAAATTATTACGTTAAAATTTAAGTAGTATATCTGTACGACTAAAGCTCACAAAATTATATTAATATATTTTCAACTAGTTCCAAAACTATTGTTTTTACAAAGATATATTTCAATTAAAGTTTTCATTTTTAATAGTACTACAGTTTTTCAATGAAAATTATTTATTGGCTCAAATAATTGCGGGGATATGGATATCCTCGTTTCTGTAAAGTATCCTTTAAGTCATTTTAATGGGTAAATGAAAATAGTCATTTTATTTATAGTCTTAATAAATGCCTATATACGAATTTTAATCAAAGTCGTTACAGCCGATTTTGAGAAAATAATTTTTTTTTCTCTTTTCACCCTTTAGTTAATTACTATTAATTTTAGGGTTAAATAGACACACAGACAGACCACTTTGCAAACACCATTTTTAAGGTTCCTGGCCGAGAAATATTGTCATCCATCAACATCTCGGGCTAGATTTTTCTACGGTCACAATACTTTTTTCACCTCTAAAGTAGCGAGAAAGTAAAAATAGAAATAGGGTAGAAAGTTGAAAAATAATAGAGAAAGAATAAATATATCTGAAAAACTAAACTATTGATTAAAACTCCTTTTTTATTGCTAATTCAAGGTAACACTGAGTTACACTAAGTCAAATAATACCTAAAAATACATTAGTTTCAATTTCAAGGAACAGATATTAATGTAAAGAAAAATGTTGTTCGTGCAGACACATCCATCATTAATGTCATCAAAAATTTTAACTTTCTAAATTGGTTTAAAGTAAATTTATGATGTTCGTTGATAATTACTTCAAACTAATAATTCAGTACAAAAGTTGTAATAATATATGCCACTAAAATTAATACAACTATAGTAACAAACATTAGGTAACATAAAGAAATATATTTAAGAGGCATGTGTACCTGAAATGTAAAACTAAGGTAGTTGCATTCCTTTTCATGGAAATTTATATACATAATTTATTAAATAGGATATTTTATTGTCAATGCACGTGTACACAACCTTTGAAAAATAGGATTTGTAAATTAAAACTTATAAACTACTCGTGTGATGTTCCTTGCTCTTGCGCTGATAAATTTGAAATATTATTTTCTCTAACTTCAAAAAGAAGTACTTTTTGAAGTACTTAGTCAAAACCAAGTACTTATGGGCGTACTAGCGTTAGTTCTGTAGGATAACAGGACACCAAGCTAATAAACAAAATTGTCCTGGAAAAAAAACAGTACTGATATTCACCCTACCAATAGAACACGTTTTCAACTTTAAAAGTAATAGGTTATATTAAACACATGTGTTTTTAAGCAAGACTATATTTCTTTAAGGAAACATATGAAAACATTAAAATATAGCTGGATTAAATCTTGGAATATTGAACGGTAAATAAAATAAAAATCACATTGATGGACATACAGAAAGGCGATATAGAATTATGTATATTATTAAAATTGAGGAATGACAAATAATATTTATAAGAATTTATATCTTTTTTTAAAATAAAAAACACACTTCTTTGATACTTTCTCAATATCGGGGAAAAGATTCTACACTACGTTATTTCGTTTATTCATTCAATATTCTATTACCATCCACGCCACTGGGCGTGAATGATTCCCAAAAGATTGACAAAATAAAGTATTTCACCGAGAATTTAGACTATTCTTAAATCCTAACAGATAAAATATTACTCTTACAAACAGAGAAAAAAAGGCTTAAAAATAAGTGCAAAGACAATTTTCTAAAGTGGTTTCTAACAAATACTTGGGATTTTATTATAGTATACTTTTGAAATGAGAAGCTACACCTTGATTTTATTACGGATGGACACTTGGCGAACCTTTATAAATACAATCATATTTTATGTAGTCAACATTGATAACATTCTAGTATATTATTATTGTTATTTTATAGGTATTGACAGTATAATATATATAAAGTGGCAGGGGAAGATTAAATTACAGGCCGTATGAATACATAATAATATAATAATAATTAGCAACGCGTCTTACTACCCGTTCGGGTTATACGCTTTAAGTACTAATTACGCTAATGGATTAGGAATTGGGAAGGATGATTTAGAGGAAGTGAACCCGCATTTGCGTGGAGGGAGAGTGGAAAACCATTTAGGAAAAACCACCCCAAGTTCACCCGATTGAGATTCGAACCTCGATCTCCCCGCCCTCAGCAGTTGAGCTCAACACGACTAGCGCGTTAGCCAACTACGCCACTGAGGCGGGTTATGAATACATGAAAATATATTTAGTAGGCATAACGTTGTATAGCTATCAAATATGTTCATTCGTAATAAAATGGGAGTATAGTAACGATGCAGAATTTTTTGTCATGCATAACAAATGATTTAATTTTTGGTCACACATTTTTACATGAGGGACTAAATGGTTTAGGAAAGAAAATAGAGGAAATGCACCTTCTTTTGAGTAGGAAGGGGATGAAAAAATCACAATGCTACATCCAATAAGGAACAAAGTGCCCCCATGGCAGCCAGCCGAGTTTTGAACCCTCCACCCGCTACATGCTGGACTTGACGATTGAAACTTTGGGTCCACCGGTGTGTATCAACATCTTATTATATATATATATATATATATGTATATATATACATATATATGTATATATATGTATATATATATATGTATATATATGTATATATATACATATATATGTATATATATGTATGTATGTATACATATATATGTATATATATGTATGTATGTATACATATATATGTATATATATGTATGTATACAGTTGTATTGGTAAGTAGGCTATGATGACCAAGTATTGGTCACCACGAAATTTCAATCTTTTATAACTGTTTTATAAACTATCTTTCAAGATAACTAGGCAGTATTGCTTTATTTAACACAAGATATGGTTATTGTTTAGACGCAACCTAACTTTATCCCTAACACATTAGCGTAAAGCCCGAACTGGTATGTATAGGTGACCAAAATAACTATAACAAAAATAACTTATGTTTATGGTATAAGCTAACCATTTGATTAAAAAATAGGTTTATTAAACAATTGTGATTAAATAGCCTTAAACATTACTGCATACTCCATCCCTACCCATGAGGCCCCCTTGACATAATTTTACATTAGAGCTCATGGGGATATTTGTCAAGGTCAACTACCAGCTCTAAGTACTATGGTTCTAAAAAAAAGCCGCTACTTAAAGTAAAATACTAATTGTGAATAATTTTGTGCCCCTTATAAAATGAACTCAATGGTGAATTATTTGGCATCATTGTCTGGTGGTTATCTGACCTTGATTAAGTTAGTTCGCAATTCGTGTGGACTGTGCTCATTAATTAAACTCAGATCCTTGATTGTTAGAACACTTGTTCGTTTCTAGCATATTCACGCTTGTGTATTAGTAGGTAAGATTTTCCTATAGTTTTCCTTGTGAATTTATTATTACTTGAAGACTAGCCTGTGCAGTCTAGGGCATCAGACTCACATTACACTCGTTCACCATTGGCAGGAGAAGCAAAAGTTTGAATCACATTAATGATGTGGTCTTCAATAATTGACCTTTAATACTGCTTTCTCATTCTCTAAACAATTTTTTTTTTCAAATTTTTTATTTAGCACTGCGTCTTACTACCCGTTCGGACAATACACTTTAGTACTAATTACGCTAATGGATTATAAATGGGAAATGTTACATTTAGAGGAAGTGGACCCGCATTTTCGTGGAGGGAGAGTGGAAAACCATTTTAGGAAAGTCCACCCTAGCTTACCTAACTGAGTTTCGAACCTCGATCTCCCCGTCTTCGGCAGTCTGGCTCAACACGAAACAAGCGCATTAGCCAAATACGCCACCGAGGCAGGTCTTAGCAAAGTAGTTTGGATGTTTTTACTCAAAGTAGGTTTTATTTAATCAGCTTAACCCCCTAGATTAAGTATTTAGATGTCAAGTTAACAAAATGTTAGTGGGCTAGTGGGCTATTGCAAGGTGACTTAACACACCGAGGAAAGTAAAAAAGAGAATGGTAGATGACTTAGATGTTCCAGAATTCACCTAGAGACAAAGGACACCCTATCAGAGAAACGAACTGCCACCTTTGCATCTGGTTGGAATCGAACCCCAGACTACATATCTAATGGCAGGCAATTCAATCACTTGTCCAGCCCCACCACTACTATAGTCTGGCGTTTTAATAAATTACATTGTATTGATTTATTTGCGACGATACAGGCCGACGGCTGATAAATGTCCACATCCAGAGTATAGAGACATTCTATATTACATTTCTATGGAGGCACATGTCTCGAATACCAGCCGGAGTTTGTTAAGGTGATTTACCCTTTTCATTTGGCGTGTAAATGCAGAGCCATGGGAACAAAAGGTTATCTTCAAGAATTTTTATTGTTTTGCATTTTTTCTTTTCAGGAATGGGTTTTTCAAGCATAGAAGCATGTTGATTAAGTTATACTTTTTATATACACACCTCCGCTATGATTTTAAGAGTGATCAAATATCCTTAAAATTGACATTTTTCACTCTAAAACTTCCGGCTTCATAAAAAAAAATAAGAAAATTTAACAATTAACTAATAAACATTGATACATTATCTTAGAAGGGGTGTTGAAAATATTAACATAAAAATCTCGCTCGTTCTCGAGAAAACTGATCTTTCCAAACGTATGATTTTTCCGTAAGACCTGTCCGGTAGCTAGCACCGTCTATGTTTTCCGTGATCCATCTGTTTTTGTTGGCGCGGAAGGATACTTTGGTCGGTTGTGAAGCCACGCCACGCCTTTCATCCTTCCGCCCACCATCCCACAAAATAGGCTTTAGGCTTGCACTCAACAGGGCCAAGGGCCTTAAGAGGGGACTAGCATTTTTCAAGTCCATGTGGTCGATGTCAGTGCAACCTCAAGCCAAGACGGTAGCTTCTGGAACTACTTATGTAACATTCCTTCCCCACAGTCAAAGGAGCCCTCCATACACCACGTGACACTCTAGAGAGGAGTAAGAAGGGAGCAATAGTGTCGCCTTAGTGTTACATGGGGGTACATCACCGTTTTACGCAACACAGATATTTTGTACATCTTAACAAAACATTAATGTTCATGCTATCGCCGTTAGTAAACATACTTAAACACAACTTCTGATTCTGAGTAGTAATATTATATCAGCGTCTCTAGTTTAGTGTCACAAAACCTTCCCTAAGGAAGTTGACATTCACTCTTGGTGTGAAAAGTTACGTAAACACGGGTGAGAGGGGTAAGATGTAAGGCTAAACATATATTTTGCGTTATATGGTCAAAAAGATAAGAAAAAGGTGTTACGTGGTTTATGAATAGCCCCAAAGTTTTTAAAACTGAACCTTGCTCTCGATGAAACACAATTTATTGTTTCATCCACCGGTTTGGAGGGATCAGAGCAGTCATGTTGAAAATAATTGATGATTGTTTAACTGAATGAGGTCCTGGCGCATCTCAATTAACCCGAGTTGATACAATGGACTCTTTTCAATATGATTAACTGGTTAGTGTCCATGCTAGCCAGTTTACATTAGAAAACCACAAGCCTTTTGCCAGCAACGTTTGAAATAAACATCCGTTGCAAACTAGAAGAGAAAAATTATCGTCTCAATCATGCACGTGATGAGAATTTATTTTCAAACCACTGAAAGTATTCTATAAATATACTGTCTTAGGTTTCTTATCTACAAGGGAAAAACTTTTTATTCGTGACGTCACACGCCAAGAAAATAGCTGACAGCAGCTGACCCCAAAATATCTCAGACTACTTTCAAACAGCCCCTTAAGCTTGGTGTAGCACCAGTTAGGTTACGACAATTCATAAATAATATACAATTCAACAATGGAATTTAGCATATGTATTTTACATTTTAATGTATTTAAAAGGTGAATTTAATTTTAATCAGATAGATTGCTACTAGACATTTCTCGGAGGAGGTATGAGTGAACTTTGTGTTTTGTTTCAATTCAACAAAGTAGCTACAAAAGATTTAGATCACGTAATTCGATTGGGACTGGAAACTATGCCAAAGTCAGAAGACAAGTTCCATTCCAAGTGAACACATGATTAAAGCTAATATTTTTGTTCATAGAAGGCCGGTTCTTAATCACTAAATAATGTCCACATAGTAAGTATTGAAAGTTTCATTCAAACTTTTGTCCATTTAAAATGTGGAGCAACATAATACAATACGTGAGATTTCTGGCGCTTTCTCGCACTTATTGATACCCTAGAGCAGCAGTTATCAAACTGGGGTCGGCGGGCACCTTTAGGGGGTACACAAGCAGCTCTCAAGGGAAAGTTGTCAAACTAACAAGGGACTTATGGAAAACCCTAATTGTCGGCAGTTACCGTTATATAGTTATTTCCACCCCTCTTTTTCCCGTATTTGATCTCTGCTGGAGAATGATTTCTGGGAGTTTTCAACCCTCTCCTTGACATCTTCTACATTAGCAGTTTATTATGCCTTTCTCAACAACATATCTCTGTGAGAGTGGTTTTTCATCCATGATGTACCTAAAAATAAGTACCGTAATAGGCTAAATTTATAGCCGGACCACCACTTGAAAGTTTCAACTGGAACATCAACCATCAAAAAGTGGTGCCAAGCCATGCAGCCTAACCCCTCTCACCGAGTAACTTTGGGATTTATAATACATCAGCTCCTGAATCGCAATTAAAAATAATTATTTAAAAATATTGCGTTTATGTTTACTTTCTTTCTTTACTTTTGAAAGAATATTTGAATAAAATGTATAAAACTTTTTACAGTAAATTTTTTTTTTAACTGATCATAACTATTCTCAATAAGAGATAATGTTAAGGCTATAGCAGTAGGATTCTTTCTAACTAGCTTTGTCACATTTGAAATATTTTGATTGCGGATATTTTTTGCCATTAGATTGAATAGATCAATAATTTACCAAGTGATATTTTTTAAAGCCTGTCATTTGAAATTTTTTTATCTTGGGGGAACATTAAGCTTTTAGACACGGCCAAGGGGTACCATCTAAAAAAAAATGTTTGAGAACAGCTGCCCTAGAGAACTGAAATTGTCTTTGGATGCTGGGGAACTTGCCATCTTTATGATAAAACCCATGATGGGGGATACAACGTACAAATTGAATCTATTTCGAACAAACGATCACCAGCTAGAAACATGGACGCAAATCACGCTACCTCTAAGAAATATATATAGCAACTACCCAATGTCGAGACATAGCGGATGACATTTGTTGGTGAAATTAGTACTAGTGCTACCTCATGCAAAATGAGTCCTCCAGTCATTAGTCTCAGTATTCTAGGCCGCAGCTGCTACGTTTTCATTTAAGTATATCTGGTTTCGAGTTCCACTGTTTAACAGGAAATCTTGGGATTAAACCCAGGACCCTTGGGTCTATAGCCAGGAACTCTGACCACTAAGCCACAGAGGTGGTCTCGCCCTACCTCCTGTTGTGAAAATTCTGTAACTAGAAACAAACGAGAAACAGGCTGGACAAAATGTGAAATTGCTCCTTTCTGAGACAAACCTAACCCTTAGTACAAAGGTGCCCAAACAGTCTATCGTCGAGATATCGACCGTAGTCGATAGTTTGGTCGATTGAGTAAAACAGATCGAGAGAGAGAGAAAATGAAAGAGAGGGCTTGCAGATTTTTCTTAAATCAACATGAGAAAATTGAAATATTGAAGCTGTGTGACTGATGACCATTTACAATCCTGCCTTCATTTATGACATAGCAATATGAACACTCATTCACCAAACTATCCTTAGGACTATACGCCATCATGCATCAACTTCAAGGTCAAGTTTTTAATGAGAAAATACTTTTTTCAGGGAAATTATGTATACTATGTTGTTTGATTTAAAAAAATTCAGTTTCAGTGTGTGAAAGGACTCTAGGTTTATTAATGCAATATGTTTTGCTATTGAAACACAAAGCAGTTTATTAATTTTTCGCCAACCAAACAATCAATGCAAGACTATGGTTCTGTGGTACAGTAGATTGCAAAGGATTTTCCTTCTCTGGAGTAAATCCCTAGATCCAAAAGTCTGGCCACTGCTGCCTTAGTACATATAGTTTTGGTAAAATAGGACAAAATAATATAGAATGTATTAACTGAGAGGAACCGGCCTAAAGATCTAGAACATCAGATATATAGGTCCATGGAGAAAGCTGTAAAGTAAGTCAATAATACCTTCATTATTGTCTCTGCTGTAGGTTGTCCGCCCCCCCCCCCCCCAATCCCACACTNCCCCCCTCAATTCCCAGCTTGAGTAATCTATTCATATACACCCCCCACACAATTCCTGCAATAGCACGCCACTGCTCTGGAATAAGAGATACAAGCTTAACTACGACAGCTGCATTACCTAGTAGATATATTTTATATCAATTCACCAGTCTAAAAAAAAGGCAATAATATAGTTTAGATAATAATAAAGCCTAATGAGATTTATGCGATATCACCTCGTAATGTAATTTCTTACAGAGAAAATGTTGAAAATTTTTAACGCCAATATTATGATGGATATTATTATATCATATTGACATATTAAGTGCACCTGAACTTGAATAAGTGGGTATTACAATTATGTCTATCTGTCTGCCTGGGGCTGTAGTCAAAACGGTTTGATGGATTACGCTAAGATTTGATGCTTGGGTGACCAAATTGATGGTATTAATAATCAAATCTCTTAAATTAGGGGTAATTATGACTGATTTTTGAAAATTTGAAATTTCTTCAAAAATGGCTTTTTTAAGTAACATCTGAAATAATCCGCATAATTTATTATTTTAGGGAAAAATGATTTAAGGATAGTTTAGTGAAAAAATGTTTATGGAAAATCACTTTACAAATTTTACAGAGCTAAATGAAAATCAGGGCTGGTTGTAACACATAACATAAATTTTTTTTAGTGCAAAAATAACTTTACAAATAATGTTTAAAAAAAATGTATTTTGAAAGACGACAGTTTACTTTCCTCGTATGCATCGACCAATATTTTCCTATACATTGTACGAGTCGTACAAAAAAATAGTAAGTAGAAATAATTACAGCCTGCTCCGGTATCCCCTACAAATAGCATTGCTATAGTTATCGATTTGGTTTGTAATTGCCAGAGACAAATATTTAAATTTGAATTAATATATAATATATAATTAATATTTGTGTCTAAATGTGTAGTATAATATGTAAATGTGGGCACACTTACTATAAACATAACGTTCCTAATAACTATAACCATTAGCATGATTATTAAATAAGCGCATAACCCGAATGGGTAGTATGAAGTGGTATTAAAAATAATTGTAAAACGACTATATAAAACATGAATACTGCCGTTGTTAAGAGATCGACGTGTGACATCTCATCTAGATAATAAAATTACATTAAGCCATCACAGCAAGGTATGTATTATATATATATATATATATAGAGAGAGAGAGAGAGAGAGAGAGGTCTATAAGCATGGATAGAAACCTGCTTGTATAGTTATCTAGATAGGAAATAAGCTCATTTGTACTAAAGGATGCCTAAGCTTCCAGCTCATTCTTACAAAGAATTCACTAATGGCGTTCAGAACACTCCCCCCTCGGCCCCTCACCAGAAACTGCCCTCCTCGAGTCCTTATCGTGACCCAAGATATCGCTCTTACATTCCAAGACAGAGTGGAGAGGGGTAATGGAATTGGAGCACCTTCTGGCTTCTCTGCAATCCATCAATATCAAAAATATTTCACTTTCTAAACTACAGACAGCGAATATAGAGAGCAGGTGGTTTAAATTATAATAGCTCTGGTGTGTGTGTGTGTGTGAGTGTGTGTAAGTGTGTGCGAGTGAGTATACGCGTAGCCTCGTAGCTCTCAGGATATATCACTTGGGCCAAGTTCGATCTAGTTTGTCCTTAAATCGGGTTTGACGGTAATATATATATATATATACACATGAGTATCGCCTACATATATATATATACACATGAGTATCCCTTATATATATATATATATATATATATA